>PVIU01007228.1:0-93721 GCA_004026605.1 Ondatra zibethicus | reverse complement strand
CCTAGGCCAGGAGGGATGGGGGTGGGCCTTGGACTTCCAACAGGGCAGGGCACCATGCCCTCTTTCAAGGAAGAAGGGGGAGGGAGGAGGGGTGGGGGGTAGTGGGAGGGGACCGGGAGAAGGGGAAGAAAGGAAAAAAAATTTTTTTTATCTTTAATTATGTTCTTGAATGGAAATAATAAAACAAAACAATGTATGGGAAAAAAAGAGTTTTTGTTAATCTTTCACAAATACATAATGAGGAACCTTAGGGTTGGGTTACAAACCTAAGTACAAATTTCATTCAAAATTTAACTTGTGTATTACACACATTTATTGAAGGCAAATTTTAATAATATTTTGATTTTCCTGACTATTGACCCAACACTTAAACCACATGTAATTTCTTGTTTTTGTTGTTTGGGACATAGCACCAGTATTCAAGCAGGTTCACATTTTTGATGATTTTGTATTCTTACATTCTGGATGTTGATTCTGAATTACCTGATTATATCATGTAGGCACAGTAAACAAGACAAGTTGGTATTAACATAGGAAGAACATAAAACACAGAAATAAACAAATCTTTATTTGGTCAAAAAAAAAGAAGAAATGAAAATTCCTTTAAATAAGTGGAGGAAAATAAAAAACAAAAAATTTGAAGAGATCAATAAATCTCTCAAGTAAACCCAAGAAAACCAAGGAAAACAATCAAAGAGGTGAAGCAAAAAGTGCAAACAGTTCAAGGTTTGAAGATTGAAATAGAGGCAATAAAGAAAACAGAAACAAAGGGAATTCTGGATATGGAAAATCTGGGTAAATGAATGGGATCTTCAGAGGCAAGCATAACCAACAGGATACAAGAGGTAGAAGAGAAAATCTCAGGTGTTGAAGATACTGTAGAAGAAATATATTCATCAGTCAAAGAAAACATTAAATCCAACAAATTCTTAACACGAAACATCCAGGAAATCTGGGACATCAGGAAAGGACCAAACCTTAGAATAATAGGGATAGAAGGAGAAGAAAAACAGAACAAAATAAAAGTCCTCTGCCATATAATAACCAAAACACAAAACATACAGAATAAAGAAAGAATATTAAAAGCTACAAAGGGGAAAAGGTGAAGTAACATATAAAGGCAGATCTATCAGAATTACATCCAAGTTTTTAATGGAACCATGAAAGCCAGACAGATTTAAACAATACCTATCCACAAATTCAGCTCTACAGAAAATACTAGAAGGAAAACTGCAAACTAAGGAAGCTAACTGCACCCACAAAAGCACAGGCAACAAATAACCTCACACCAACAAACCCCCCAAAAGGGAAACACACAACACTAACACTAAAAAATAACAGGAATTAACACTCACTGCTCATTTATATCTCTTATCATAAATGGACTCAATTCACCTATAAAAAAGATGCAGACTAAGAGAATGGATACAAAAGAGGAATCATCCTTCTGCTGTATACAAGAAACACACTTCAACCTCAGAGATAGGTATCACCTCAGAATAAAGGGTTGGAGAAAGATTTTCCAATCAAACAGAACTACGAAACCAGCTGGTGTAGTTATCCTAACAGCTAACAAGTAGATTTCAAACTAAAATCAATCAGAAGAGATGGAGAAGGACACTTCATGCTCATCACAGGAAACATCCATCAAGATAAAATTTCAGTCCTGAACATCTATTGCCCAAATACAAGAGCACCCACGTATGTAAAAGAAACATTACTAAAGCTTGAATCACACATCAAACCCCACACACCAATCATGGGAGAGTTCAACACCTCATTCTCCACAATAGACAGGTCAACCAGACAGAAACTTAACAAATTAATAAGAGAACAAACAGATGTCATGAGTCAAGTGGACTTAATAGACATCTACAGAACATTCCACCCAAACACACAAAAAAAATACCTTGTTCTCAGTACCTCATGGGAACTTCTCTAAAACTGGTCACATACTGGATCAAGGAAGAAATAAAGAAATTAAAGACTTCCTAGAATTCAAAGAAAATGAAGGCATAACGTACCCAAACCTATGAGACATTATAAAAGCAGTGCTAAGAAGAAAGTTGTTAGCACTAAGTACCTACATAAAGAAAGTGGAGAAATCTCACACTGGTGACTTAACAGCACACCTGGAAATTCTAGAACAAAAAGAAGCAGACTCACCCAGAAGGAGTAGATGACAGGAAATAATCAAACTGAGGACAGAAATCAATAAAGTAGAAAACAAAGAGAACAATACAAAGAATCAATGAAACAACGAGCTGGTTCTTGAGAAAATCAACAAGATAGACAAACCCTTATCTAAACTAACCAAAAGGCAGAGAGAGAACATCCAAATTAACAAAATCAGAAATTAAATGGGGGATATAACAACAGACATTGAGAAAATCTAGAGAATCATTAGATCATAGCACAAAAACCTGTACTCCATGAAATTGGAAAACATCTAAGAAATGGACAATTTTCTGTAAAGGTACCACATGCCAAAATTAAATCAAGACCAGCTAAACAATTTAAAATAGACCTATAAACTGCAAAGAAATAGAAACAGTCATCAAAAGCTTCCCAACCATAAAAAGCCCAGGGCTGGATGGTTTCAGTGCAGATTCTACTAGAACTTCAAAGAAGACCTAATACCTATACTCCTCAAAGTGTTCCACATAATAGAAACAAAAGAAACATTGTCAAACTCTTTTTATGAGGCAACAGTTCCTTTTATACCGAAAGCACACAAAGACTCAACTAAGAAAGAGAATTATAGACCAATTTCACTGATAAACATTGATGCAAAAATACTCAATAAAATACTGGCAAACCAAATCTAAGGACACATCAAAAGAATCATTCACCATGATCAAGTCAGATTCATCCCAGAGATACAGGGATGGTTCAACATATGAAATTCTATCAGTCTACCAATAACCACATAAATAAAGTGAAAGATAAAAACTATATGATCAACTCATTAGATGCTGAAAAGGCATTCTACAAAATCTAACATCCTTTTATGATAAAGGTATTGGAAAGATCAGAGATACAAGGAACATACCTATACATAATAAAGGTAATATTTAGCAAACTGAAAGCCAATATCAAATTAAATGGAGAGAAACTCAAAGAGATTCCACTAAAATCAGGAACAAGACAAGGCTGTCCTCACTCTCATTATCTATTCAACATAGTACTTGAAGCTCTTGCTAGAGCAATAAGACAACAAAAGGAGATCAAGGGGATCCAAATTGGAAATGAAGAAGTCAAACTTTTGCTATTTGCAGATGATATGATAGTATACATATGTAAACCCAAAAACTCTTCTGGAGAACTCCTACAACTGATAAATACCTTAAGTAGTTTGGCAGGATACAAGATTAACTAAAAAAAATTAGTAACCCTCCTATATACAAATTATAAAGAAGCTGAGAATGAAATCAGAGAAACATTACTTTTCACAATATCCACAACTAACATAAAGTATCTTGGGTTAAGGCTAAACAAAGAAATGAAAGACTTGTTTGACAAGAACTTTAAGTCTTTGAAGAAAGAAACTGAAGAAGATACCAGAAAATGGAAAAATCTCCTATGCTCTTGGATAGGTAGGATCAACATATTAAAAATGGCAACCTTACCAAAAGCAATCTATGGATTCAACTCAAGCCCATCAAAATTCCAACACAATTCTTCACAGATTTTGAAAGAAAAGTACTCAACTTTATATGGAAACACAAAAAACCCAGGATAGCCAAAACAATCCTGTACAACAATGGAACTTCTGGAGGCATCACCATCCCTGACATCACAGCTCTATTATGGAACTACAGTAATAAAAACAACCTGGTGTTGGCAGAAAAAAACAGACAGGTTCACAAATGGAATAGAATCAAAGACCCGGATATTAATACACACACCTATGAACAACTGATTTTTGACAAAGAAGCTAAAATTATACAATGGAGAAAAGAAAGTATCTTCAATAAGTGGTGCTTGCATAACTGAATGTCAACATGTAGAAAATGAAAATAGATCCATATCTATCCCCATGCACAAAATTCACGTCCAAATGGATTAAAGAACTCAATATAAATCCAACCACACTGATTGTGATAGAAGAACAAGTAGGAAGTGATCAATGTATAGGCATAGGAGATTACTTCCTAAATATAACACCAGTAGCACAGACACTGAAAGCAACAATAAATAATGGGACCTCCTGAAACTGAGAAGCTTCTGTAAAGAAAATGACACAGTCAATAAGATAAAAAGGCAGCCTACTGAATGGCAAAAGATCTTCACCAACCCCATATCAGACAGAGGGCTAATCTCCAAAATATATAAAGAAATTTTAAAAAGGCATCAAATTTTCAAATAATCCAATTAAAAGATGGGGTACAGAACTAAACAGAGAATTTTCAACAGAAGAATCTCAAATGGCCAAAAGATACTTAAGGAAATGTTCAACATCCTTTGCCATCAGGGAAATGGAAATCAAAATGACTTGGAGAAATTATCTTACACCTGTCAGAATGACTAAGATTAAAAACACCAATGATATCTTATGCTGAAGAAGATGTAGAGTGGTGGGAATGCAAACTTGAACAACTACTCTGGAAATCAGTTTGGCAATTTCTCAGAAAACTGGGAATCAAACTACCTCAGGACTCAGCAATACCACTCTTGGGCATATACTCAAAGGATGCTCAATCATACTACAAGGACATTTGTTCAACTATGTTTATAACCACATTATTTGTAATAGCCTGAACCTGGAAACAACCTAGATGTCCCTCAACTGAAGAATGGATAAAGAAAATGTGGTACATTTGCACAATGAAGTAATACTCAGCAATAAAACAAAATTACATCTTGAAATTTTCATGCAAATGGATGGAACTACAAAAAACCATCCTAAGTAAGATAACCCAGACCCAGAAAGATGAACATAGTATGTACTCACTCATAAATGATCATAGATACTAGCTGTAAAGCAAAGGATAAAAAGCCTATAGTTCACGATCCTAGAGAAGCTAAGTAACAAGGTAAACCCTAAGAAAAACATACATAGATCAGCCGGAAAAGGGAAAATAGACAAAATCACCTCTCTTTGGGAGCATGGGGTTGGGGGAGAAGGAAGAGTAAAGGGGAAGAGGAAGGGAAAAGGGGAGGGGGAAGGAGAACGTGAGGGAATAGAATAGTTGGGATGGATGAAGGACGGAGAAGAGAGCAAAAAAGAGATATTTGGATTTACTGAGTCATTATGGGGCTAGCAAAAACCTGACACTAGAGAAATTTCCAGGAATCCACAAGGATGACCTGAGCAAAGACCCTAAGCAATAGAGGAGAGGGCGCCCGAACTGACCTTGCCTTGTAGTCAAATTGATGACTATCTTAAATGCAATCATAGAACTTTCATCCAGCAACTGATGGAAACAGAGGCAAAGAACTGCAGCAGAGCACTGGGCTGAGCTTCAAAAGTCCAGTTGAAGAGTGGGAGGAGTGAGAATATGAGCAAAGATGTCAAGACCATGATATGGATACTCACTGAAACAGTTTACCTGAGCTAATGGGACTCACCAACTCTAGTCCAACAGGGAAGGAAGCAGCATAGGGCTAAACCAGACTCTCTGAATATGGGTGACAGTTGTTTGGCTGGGGCAGACTGCAGGGCCACCATCAGTGGCACCAGGATTTATCCCTACTGCCTGTACTGGCTTTTTGGGAACCCATTCTCTTTGGTTAGAAACCTTGCTCAGCCTAAATATAGTAGCGAGAGCATTGGACCTTCCTCAAAGCAATGTGCCTTACCCTCTTTGAGGAATGAATGGGGTATGGGATGGGGAGAAATGGTAGAAGGGGAGGGAGTGGGAATGGAGATTGTTAAATAAGATGAAAAAAGGTAGCTTGTTTTCTTTTTTAAAAAAATAAAATAAAACAATAAAATAAAAATAAATAATCATTAATTCTAACATTTGAAAAAAAGAGAATGAAAGTCACCAGATATAGTATATTTTAAGAAGAGTCTAATAGTATAGAAAGTCACATATGAAGATTAATATGCAAGAAAATATATGACTTAGATATGGCTTAGGGGTATGGCTTAGAAGTAGAGCACTTGCCTAGCATAAATAATTCCTGGGTTCAACCTCAACACTGCCAATCCATGCAGTACAGGGAGATGCATGTAATTTAAATCTGTATATGCAATTTGAGATCAACCATGATACAGAAGAGATACAGATCATTCAGAAAACATAGGTATATATATACAGTTAATGAATAATAAGACAAAGTTAGATTGGAAACAATGGAATGAGGTGTTTATGTAAAATAGGTTAAAAATTGACATCTCTGTGAAGCAGCAAAGGACTCTTGAAATCAATGGGAGAGGATCATTTGTAAAACCAAAAGGGAGCAGATAGAGGTTTGAGACAATTACAGACATCAAAGGCAGTGGGAATTACAGAAATAAGCAACCTGAAAAATAGAAGCATGAACACTTGGTGGTTCATTCTTGAATATGGGGTGCAATTTAGGCTTCCTAACATGAGGATAGCTGCTACATCATCCCAGGGCTCAGTCAACCTTTCTGCTGTCCACTCTTAATGACAGATGGGTTTCTGAGGACACAGACTCTAGAATGCATGGCATTATGGTAGATTTGGAGCAAATGTGTTCTCCATTAGTATCTTTCCTATACTTAGATCATGAGAACCATTTATTCAAAGGTGAACACTAAGTCACGTCACCTTTAATGCAAACTGACCTAAATGACAAATGAATACCAATTCTGTAGTACTGTGAATCTGGTATTTTTAGGCTAATTACAAAAAAAAATTTAAATTTCTGCTTGGAACTTTTTATATACTCATTTTGGAGTAGGTAATAGTCTTATTTCAAAATGGAATAGGCCTTACATAAAGTCAAACTATTTTGAAAATTTGCCCAACTGTGGTAGCCAAGAAACTCAGTGTAGCCTTGTAGAGTCTATACAGAAAGCCAGAGATTCATGGCCATCTCTGCTATTCCAACTGTTCACTGATGACTTGGGCATAAGAATAAAGAAACCTGTTGGGCAGTGGTGGTGTACAGCTGTAATCCCATCACTTTGGAGGTAGAGTAGGTTGATATCTGTGAATTCAAGGTCATCCTGGTCTACAGAGTGAACTGCAGGACAGCCAGGAATGTTTCACAGAGAAACCCTGTCTCAAAAAAACAAAAACAACAACAAAACTGAATGAAGAAACCATTCCCTGGGATCTCAAATAAATACATAATGACTCAAATATTGTGTGATATTCATCAAATTATAATTGACTCCAATAAATACATACAATCATGTAACAGGTTACTGTATTAAGTCATTAAGTTCAGTGGTAGTTTACTAGGAAATGGCAGAAAAGTAAAATAAACACAAAAGAGAATCATCAAACTATATTGCAAGAAAAAGTATGAGTTCACCTTCTGAGGATCCTCTGATTAGTTCTACATCCCATTTAATGTCACTATTTATCAGGTCTTTGTATATTCTCTAAACTAACCCTCTGTTAGGTGTGTACTAGGTAAAGATTTTTTTCTGATTTTGTTCACAGCCTCTTTACTTGAATAAAATGTCCCTTTTCAAACAAACAACACCATAGCTTTACAATGTCTCATCTATCAGATGCTGTCTTAAGGTCTGTGCTATTTGGTTCCTTTAAAATAAAAAAAAAAACCTATGCTGTATGAATAAGTTCAGGCATATTCCATACTTTCTCTTCTATTAGACTCAGGGTGGTTAGTGTTATGATGAGGCTTTTGATATAACTGAAGTTCAGTTTTGTCTGTGGTTATAGATATGTATCTATGTTCATTCAACATGAAGCTATCCAGTTTGCCCAGCACATTGGTTAAAAGATTCTGTCTTTTCTCCAGTGTGTAATTTTGGTATCCTTGTAAAATGTCAGGTGTCTGTAGGTATGGGGAATTATGTTTGGGTCATCAGTTCTATTCCATTGATGAACATGCTTATTTTATTCCTGTATCATGCTGTTTTTATTACTATATTCTGCAATACAACTAATAATCTTGAATGGTGGTACCTCCTTCAATCCTTTTAATGATTAGAATTGTTTAAGCTATCTTCATTTATTTGCTCTGCATATAAAGTTTAAGATTATTTTTAAATTTTTGTGAAGAATTGTGCGGAAATTTTAAACATAAATGGATGAGAGTCCATTTAAACATTAAAAATGTTCAACTTCATTAGCAAACAAGAAAATGCAAATTAAAACTACTTAGAGATTTTGGCTCACTCCAGTCAGAATAGCCAAGATTAATAAAAACAAATGATAGCACATGCTGGGGAGGATGGGGGGGAATGGGGATATTTATTCATTGCTGGTAGAAGAGCAAACTGGTAAAGCTACTATGGAAATCAGGGTAGGGGATTAAAACCACTGAAAATGTACTCACGATTCAGTTATCCCACTCTTGAGGATATACCCAAAGAACTTTATATCTTGGGACAGATACACTGGCTCATCCCTATTCAGTGCTGCTCTTTTCATAACAGCCAGAATTTGGAAGCAATATCAATGACTGTCAATGAGGAATGAATGATGAAAATGTACATTTACACAATGGAATATTAATTAGCTGTTAAAATTAAATTATGAAATTTGTAGGTAAATGGATGGAGCTGGAAACAATCATCCCAAGTAAGGTAACTCAGACTCAAAAAGAAAAATGCTGCATGGTTTCTGTTATATGTAGTTTTTAGTTTTTTTAGATTTAGATAGGTGAGGTTCACTCAGAATATCTCCAGAGGTTAGGTAACTAGTAAGGGACCATGGGGATTGAGGGGATCTTCTAGGGAATGGGAAATAGAATATAGTGTTAAAAGGGGTAAAGGATGATTAGAATAGGAAATTAAATGGGAAGAAACAGTAGGGCAGGGTAAAAGAAGAGAATATGGGAGGGGCAACTAACATTAAAGGCCATTTGAAAAGCCATATGGAAATCTATAGTAGAAGCTTCTTAAAATACATACATATATTAAAGGAATTTAAGTGGATTCATGAAACAATAGGGGAGAGAATATACCAGCATCAAATCCTAACAAAACCACTTGTACTAGGAATGGGTTACATCTTTTTAATTCATTAATAAAAGGAGTACCATAGACTCCCCCCAAACATTATGGGCTATTGGCAATGTTATTGATTACCTTCTACAACCTGCTGGTAAAGTACTATTGCTAAAGAAATCACATACTTAGGTCATTGAACAAGGAGAAATAGGGCTAGTGCTCAACTAGTAACTTCACTTTTACTGTCTAGCATTCAAAATGCTCTGGTACCATACAAAGTTCCAGAGGAGAAAAAAAATCATCATTCTTATCGATCATTATTATCTGTGAGCTACAATAGCAATCAGCAGGCAATATAGACCCATTGGCTCAATAGTGGCACAGAGGTTATGGGTGTAGTCAACCACCTTTTGATTCAACTTAAGGCCTTCTCCAAGAGATGGAACTGATGTCTGACACTGCTAACAAAGACTTAAGCGTAAGTCATGCAGAGCTGTTACACATAGATGACTGTGCATTCAGTAGAGTTACTCATGCTCTATGCGGTAGATTTGAGGAAACCCAGGGTTTTGTGCGGGGAAGAGACTTGATTAGAACTTCCTCCTACATGGGCAAGAATATATTTCATTAAAATTTTTCAATTATCCCTTTTCATTCCTAAGCATGATATGTACATGTTTATGTATACCTTTTTATAAAGGAAACATTTATTAAGGCAACAGAAGATCCATTTCCAAAGTCTTTTCCAGTTTTATTTCCCCTATCTTTTGCCAATGTGCCTTTAGCCGAAATGTCGCTGATTGAAAGGAAATCAAAATGACACAAAGAGGTGAAATGGCTTAGCCAATAAAGTACTTAGCTTGCAAATATTAATAATTGAGCTGGATTCCCAGAATTCATGTAAATAACATCCGGAATGGTGGCATACATTTATAATGCCAGAGCTGGGGAGTCAGAGGCAAAAAGTTCCCTCAAACTCACTGGCCAGTGAAACAGAGCTGTCAATGTTAGAATACCACTTTTCCCCACTCATGCCTTACATGTAATTGGAGTTAAAGGACCCAGCAGCTCATTGGCAGCAACCTGGCTGTTGTGGGAAGATAGAAGGGAAGATGTTTGATTTTTGTAGCCTCAGGGTCCTAAGGTTGCAAAAGGTTATTATTACCAAAGTATTACTTGGAAGTTTTGCCATATGCTGCTGAAATGGTTTGCTCATGTTTGGAGTGCTTAGCTCCGTATGCTTCAGCATGGCATCACAACTGAGCTTTAGTTTATCCATCTGAAGAAATGCAATCAATACCGTCAAACTCAAAGTGATTAATGCGAAAACAAATTTAAATTATACTGCATGATAGGTAAAGAAGGGCTGAGCTTCTGGTACATACAGTATAACACATCAGCTACTGTAGTCAGAACCCATAGAGATTACTCCCAATGTATCTGTTCATCTGGTTATTTACTTTTATTCTATACAGTAACTATTCCAATAGCCATATAATTGTGAAAATACATACAAAAGTATAAAGGATAAGAGATAAAAAACATTTTGTTTCCAGCATCTGATCATAGATTTATTGTTCAGAATTCCTTTCATATAGCCCAGTTATCTTGAGAACTATCATAATGGTACCAAAAAGTAAGGTTTCCGCACTGCCTACTTCCAATTTGAGCTTATGTGGAAATAGAGAAAAGAAACTAAAGTCTGGTTTCTAGATGTTTTCTAAATGTAAATTTCTTCAAAGTCCTTCACAGATTTGAAAGTTTTGACTTTTCCAACTTTCCTAGATGAGATACAGCAAGGTCAGCCTTTAAAAAATTAAAAGGCGCCTTCACAATAGGAAACTAATGGAACCTAATTGCATTGCTTTTTAATTGGCAAAGCAATAAATCAGTGAAGCTGTGTTCCTTGTGCAGTAAAGGATGAGCCAATCAGAACTAGACATAAGTGACTAAGGGAGCCATTGATTTCTCCTTTTACTGACATTCCTCTCACATGCTTAGGGAGTTAGAAATGCTTGAAAGTGAAGAAAAATATAAATTCACATATGACTTCTGGCATACAAACTTGCCCTTTGGATCAGGTAAAAAAAAAATTCTGAAGTTTAATATGACCCAAGACTAAGCATTCCAGAAATGCTGCCAATATCCTAAGAAGATGATTACAAGATCTGGGGCGGGGGGTGTTATTGTGATAGCTGAGTGCCTGAAAGAGCCCATAAGGGATTAGGGGTAGGTTTGGTCTGTGGGAGAATTAAATAACATAAACATGATGATGACAAATGATAGGCACATTCTCGACCTTCAAACCGGCTCTCTCTTCAGTGTCAAATCCAATCCTGACAACATTAAGAAGTGCAGACAGAAAATACCTCCATGTCTTCTTTATTTACCGCACTCTCAATTGAGGCAGTCAGGTTTAAGAAGCTACCCAAATCACCAACAATGATACCAACGAAAGATAAACATCTATATGAAATTAAGCCATTAATCTAGATCCCAAGGGGGAGGTATATTGTGTTCAATATAACTTGTGAATTACTTGATTTGGCCTTTATACTCTGGATCCCTGTGTATTCGTGCGACAGAGAGCAATAGCATCAACCTACATGTGAAGGAAGTCCCTGAAGACTTTAAAGCCTGAAAAAAATTGCAGGCAACATATGAATCCATTTGAAAAGGTCAAGTGGTACAAATTGGTGTAGATTTTATGTCCAAATCAGGGCTTAGGTCTCCACTCTACTGGCTAAAAATAACAAGACACAGAAAGTACTCAAATTACTATTATTATTCATTGTGTAAATGCACCACATCTTCCTTGTCCATTCTTTGGTCGAGGAGCATTTAAGTTGTTTCCAGGTTCTGGCTATGGCAAACAATGCTGCTATGAACATATATGAGCACATGTCCTTCTGGTATGATTGAGCATCCTTTGGGTATATACCCAAAAGTGGTATTGTTAGGTCTTGAGGTAGGTTGTTTCTTAATTTTCTGAGAAATCACCAAAAAAAAAATGACATCTTGAAATTTGCAGGCAAATGGATGGATCTAAAAAACATCAATCATATTGAGTGAGGTAACCCAGACCGAGAAAGACAAGTATCATATGTCCTTACTCATAAGTGGTTTTTAGACATAAAGCAAAAAATAAAAAATTAAAAAAAAACAGCCTACAATTCACAACCCCAGAGAACCTAGACAATAATGAGGACCCTAAGAGAGATGTACATGGACCTAATCTACACAGGAAGTAGAAAAAGACAAGATCTCCTGAGTAAATTGGGAGCATGGGGACCATGGGAGATGTTTGAAAGGGAGGGGAGAGAAAAGGAGGGGGCAGAGAAAAATGTGTAATGTATAGCTCAATAAAATCAATTAAAAAATATCCTTCAAGTTCATCTTCAAGGACTTCATTCAACAAGTGTCTCGAAAGGCAGAAGGATCCATTAGGACTTGGCCTTCCTTTCTGAGTCCATCATCAACAAAAAAGAAGTCACACAAAGATTTAGAAGGATCACTCAACGGGACATCTAATAATCACGGGCCGCTACTGGATCATATGTCAATTTCGTGCTTTTACTTTGTGATGTCGCTCCTCAGAGTACTGTAAACAGACACAAGTTTCACATGTGTGCGTGTTTGTGCATGTGTGTGTGGTTTTAAATGCCTGTTTTTAATCCTCACTGATGGCCAGTGATTACAAATCTATCTGGTTTTCCTGGGACTCAGGAAACCATCCTTTATCAATATATGTCCTCAGTACACTGCTCTGCTCACATCATTGGCTCCTCCACTGACCTTGTCTTGTTTTTGAACTTGAAGTGCCTTCATAATGGAACTTGTCTTCCCCGGGGATTCTGCTTTGTGTCTTTCATCTGCAATCTGTGTCCTGCTGTTTTTTTTATTGTTTGTTTTTTCATGCTCTTGTTTTTTTTTTTCATGCTCTTAACTGTTCAACCTATCTTCCTTTTGTTCTATGTTTGTGTTTCTCACTATGCCTTGATTTCTTTTCACTCCCTCATATTCATGCTGCTCCTTTTTTTTTATAACGTATATTTATTGCCTGATGGCATTCATCACCTCTGGATATTGAATCATTTATCCACTGTGCCTCCTTTATTCATAGAAGAAATTCACTCAGTGTTACCTTTATTTTTCCTGTTTATACTCTGCAGCAATCTGACTTTTCATTATTATTCTTATCATAAGTCTGTTATTTATAGGGTGAAGAAATGAGATAAGCTCCTTCTAATAGAGATGAGATGTGGACAGTGTAACCAGGGATAAGAAATGTGAAATGGAGGGCAGAGCTACAGAGAGAAGCATTATAGGGCCATTTCTGATGGCTAAGTAGAAAGCAAGTTACAAGCACTTGTAGTAGAAAAGCTGTATTTCTGCTGAAGAAGTTACTTCCTAAGACAGGGGCAGAAAAAAGAATCGTGGTCCATGTGCTCTCTTCCCAGTCTACACTCAGTCCTGTAAATACATCTTTTCTTTGAGCCTTAGATAGGAGATGGATGCTATAAAACCCTCTGTCATCAGCAGAGAAGCTGATTCTCAGAGAGACTGAATTATCTTTTATGGAAATCCACAGGCTAGAGTACATATTGCCTACAGATCCATGCAGCATAAAGACATAAAAATTTTGAAATGGGTATTTGCCTGCATCTAAAGAGAGGTAAATATTTCAATCCATTAATCCAGTGTTCTAAGACATAAGGCTCTACCATTAATAAATATTCTGATATAAACAAAATTCAGGATCAAACTTCCCATGGGTTTATGACTTTTACTAAGGAAAATGGTATCACCAGCCATGTGTCTAATAAGAAAAAATAGTAAAAATGTATATGTCTACCTGGAGAATGTTTTAAAAAACATGAAATTTTCTAAATGAAAATTTACACTTAAAAAAACCTAAAACCTAACCATGCAAATATATTTAAACTTAAAAATTCACAAATCATAAATCAAATATTTGTGTTGTTTTATTTTTCCTTATTTAAGATGAAATAAGTACCTTCCCATTTTAAGTGATAGGGAATTGTCCCAAAACGTGAAAAATACTTTGAACTTAAGAAGTGAGAGAAAGGGCATGACTGATGTTCTCTGAGATTTTCTTTAATCTTCCTAACACTATATAGAGAGATGTTTACAAGTATGTTTTTCTGATTTTCAATTCCTACTTTGAATATTTTTAATAACACATATAAAGAAAAAGAAAAAATATCTCACAATTTTAAGAAAACAGCCATCAATTTTTCAAGCATTTCATATAACTTATTATTGCATTATTTTTATAGTTAAAGTCTACATGATGAAAATTTAACAATAGATAAAAGAAAAATTATTGCAAAATTGACCCTAGGAGACAAGTTCTCTAAATAATTATTGTGATAGCTCATCAACTGCCTTTTTGAATTTTATTAAAAAGTGATCAGTGTGTTTATCATTTTCATATACTAGATTCTTTAATTCTCTTATAGTACTGGCATCTATTTCTCTTACTGATATAGCTCTAGAATATAGAATCCACCCCGACTAAAACCAGTTAAAGTTAAAAAAAAATGAAGGATACAGACCTTAACCTTTTGTTTGTCTTCACATTTGAAATATTACTCCATTAATTCAAATGTGTTTCATAATTGTAGAAAATTCCCATATGTAGCTTAGTGCTACCTGCATTTGCAAGGGAGAAAGAAAAAATAAACGTGTTATTGGACAGTTTTTCTGGTACAATGTCCAAAACATTTGATCCTAGATAAATGACAGACACAATACAGTGTTAATATTAAGCTTAATGTTGCTGTGGGACAATGGTCTTGTACCCTGTAAAAATTTGTTACTTATATTGCCAGGAAGTATAGACTGGTGACTTGAATAGGAGAAATCTGGGAAGAGGAAAGGCTCAATCTACAGTCATCACCTAGACCAAGAGGAAGCAAGATGAGACTGTCTCACTGATAAAAGATACCAAAACACATGGCTAACACAGACAAGAATTATGGACTAATTTAAGATGTAAGAATGAGTTAATAAGAAGCCTGAGCTAATAGGTCAACCAGTTTAAAATTAATGTAGGCCTCTGTTTATCTCTTTGGGACTGAATGGCCGTGGGACCGGGTGGGACAGAAACCTCTGTCAACAGCACACTATGAGCAAAACTTGTTTGTCAGAGAGTTGTGAGGACAAAAGACAGATGCATAAAAGGGTAAGATTTTCACAAGGGCAAAATAAGAATTAGTTGATGATTATAGTCCTGAGCACATACGAAGCAAATGAAGACTATCTCATGGTCTTCTAATACTTAGAATTAAGAATAAAGAAAGTCTGGCCGTAACTTGTCCCAGGTTTTGTGCCTGTTTCAGAATTATTGGTTGGAAAGTGCTTTGTTGGATTTTGCCTCTCCTCCTCATATTCCTCAGCATGTGCCCACATGGGTGCCTATTAATTTTGTGTCTGGTTTGTTAGGTTTTAGCTTTCATTTTATCTGTTTGTTTTCAAAGTTTAGGTACTATATAGATCCATTTTTAAGCTCAGTATCTTGAGATGAGATATATAATACTTTTTTCCTAACAATTCTGACCCTACAATACTTCATGCCCCACCCCATTACACCCAACACAGCAAAAACAACACAAATTTTTCTTTATTTCTAATATTCTCTTTCATTGTTTTCCTCAATATGGATAAAACATGTTCATTTCCTATCTACCATCTGTTAAACAACACTGTGTTCTTTTTATCATCTACAATTTTATATTCATCTTTCAGAGAATGTCTTTTGATGAAAATATCCTTGACTGAGGTCTAAAGCTAATTAAATATCTTAAACCATAAAAATAGTTTCATCCTTGAATAATGTCTGCAGTAAATCATCCACAAGTCTTGATGAGTATTCCTTGAACCTTATTCTGAAGTACATTTCTATGACCCTTACGTCATTTCTCCAACTGTTACACACTTGGTGTTTTATTGGAATTTTCTACTTATTTGAAGATTTAATTTTACTCATTTCAAAAATCTATCTCTTACTGCCAGCATTTGCCAGTTCCTCACAATTTACTTTGTCCTGGCTTTGGGGCTCTGCCTGTTTAGGTTCCAATCACATTCACTTGCAAATTAAGAGCAGTTTATGGTCTCATCTCATGAACAGTTGCACAGATTTCCATCAGGACTCTTGTAAAATAAAGTTCTTCCATCCCTTCCAGTCTCCATAAGATGGAACACATCTTGGCCACCAAGCACTCACTATTCTATAGCTTTATTCTACATCCCTGGACATGTTCTCTTTAAGTATACTCTCCAACAGGAGAACATGGTGAGAAATCAAACTAAAGCAAGAGTAACATATTGCATGTTATAAAGCAATTCATTTTGAAAGTTAACATAGGGGGATGAAGAGTTTTCTAACTATTTTGAGGCCAGTTAAATGGCAATTTTTCCCCCGATTGATTTCTGAACCAATTTTTAAAAAGCCGTGGAATATACTAAGAATCAAATCCACATCTTTAGTAGCACAAAATAGGGAGCTTGAGAATCCTGGGATGTGTTTATTTTAACAACTTAGGAGAAGCAGCTCAGGCTCTGCCATTCTCTTTCTTCAGAATCAAAACTTTGAGTTCTTTACCCATCTAGTATTGATGATCATTGATATTGAGTATTTTACTAATTTCTAATTTTAGAGACTATAAGTGGAGATCAGACATATGACTAGCTGAGAGAACTATTAAAATGGAGATACAACATTTTGGAAATATAGCACACTAAAGTAAATAATTTTAGCAAAGAAACTCTTACTGTATGTGATTCATAGTAAGGGATATATAAAGTGCTTGGAACATCCAACAAATCATTATTGACATATAATTCAATGGCTTACATTAGTAGACATTTAATTTTTATGGTTTGAATTAACAAAGAATGAGATATTAGCAATTTTGCTCATCTCTTTTTCATTGAAGCATAGTGGGAACCTCATAGTGGTAGAACTGGAGAATGTGAGTGAAAATTTAAACCTTATACAGCAGCTGTGGTAACTGTAGCTTATTGAGTGTGTGCATGGCAAATGGGTATTTCTCACACACTCTATATTCCATTTAATAACACCAATATCATGTTCAAGAACATACTAGTATCATTCTGATTATGAGCTACCTTTCTCAAATAATACTTTACAGATCCATCTATTTACCTATAAATCCCATTATTTAACTTTTCTGTACAGCTGGTTTAAATCTCATTAACTATATATACCATATTTTTTGTTATTTATTCATCTGTCAATGTACATCTACTTTTCAGATTCAGGTCTTAGCTTATAATATATATTATGTGTAATATATACATATGTGTATTTGTTTACTCACACATTAACTGTGTGTGTGCAACATGGTAAAATAAAGAATAGGGGAGGTGAAAGCAATTTTGAAGACTACACCTAGGATAAGGTTACACACGGTTCTAAACAGTGCATAGGACCAATAAAAGGGTAACAGACCAGAAGTCTACTGAGTTATTGACAGAAAACAGGACGTAAATCTAAACAACTTGACTATGTAAAACCAAAAGAGAAGTTTTTACCTGTGTTTATCATGCAACACAATCCGTGCACACATTCAGTATATCCTAGGGAGGGCTAGAACAAGATCAGATCAAATCAAAGACCAAGATGGTCTTTGACAGATCAAGATGGTTCAAGGAGGTCTTGTTGCTACCTATAAATCAGATGGTGTGCCTGGGCAAATAGTTCCCCGACTCTCAAGCCATAGTTTGCAATGTCCACTCTACCTCAGAGGGGTCTCCTCATATCAGCTCATACATCTAATAACGGTTCAAGTCTGAGAGGAAAGGGATCAGATCCCAGAAATATTTCATGAGACACAAGAATTTTCTCCCCCATCTGCCAACTATCTGGACAGTAGAATAAGGAAACAATGTATTTTATTATGCTACATCTGTGAAATTAAGGTTTTCATTATATAAATTGACTTTCCAAGACTATAGGAACAAAATATTTTTACTGTAATTTTATTTTTATGTAAAGACAGTATTTGGAGAATTTGATATTTTTCTGAGCAGTATGCATATGTAACACTGCATTTTATCTCTGAACACAAGCAAAAAGAAAAAGAAAACTGAAATATTCAGCTAAGTTCATGAATATATCAGAGGGACAGGGAGATCATGCTGCATATATTTCATGTATAGGCATTCCAGGCGAAAGTAAAACCTTCATGGAACAATTACACTATCCAATTGGAAACAAATAAAGATTACCAGTGTTAGCAATGAACAGATTTACTATAAAGACTCCTTTCCAAAACAAAGAGGCATTCAATCTTGAAAAAATTATTTAACAGTGATTACTTTGGCTGTGTGGTTGGGGAGGAAGCTTTTTTGTCTCTCAGCAGTTGGTACCTTCCTTGATGACATTCCCTGTTGGTCCTAGTGTATTTTTAGATGTCTTGTATCAGATAATGAATAGCATCTTTTAGGTGTGATGTATCTAGGATGTGATTAGAAAGGACTATCGATCAAAACATTATGACTGCATTTGATGGCAGTTCTGTTCTACAGTTGTCACTGCTTTATTTAAGGCAGTGGCTTCAGAGTTTTCAAACACAAAATGTACATTTGCCCTGACATTTTTGCACCACTTTTATAATAAAAGCAAACAGGCAAAATTGAACAATCAGTTTGATTCTATCTTTAAGAATCTTCCAAAACATTGTGTTCACATTTCTAATTAGAAAGCAAGTCTGTGACATTTTAGTAATAGCTGTATCAAGGGTATACACACTTACACACTAGAAATGGTTAAAAATCCATGAACTTAAGAGAAATGGAAAGCCTGTTTGTAATATGACAACTTTAGAGTACAGGGCCTGCTGTATGGTAAATGTGAGGACTAGAATTCAAATCCACAGAAGCCATATAAATCCAGAAATAGTAGCAATCATCTGTAATCTGGGTGCTCCCCCCTCAAGATGGAATGTGGATACAGGAGAAACCCTAGGAGACCATGGATCACATATACTGGTATATGAATGGTAAATAACTAGAAAACATGTTTCAAATAATGTGGAAGGCAAGGGCTCACACACCAGTGTTGTCCTTTTACCACAATACACATACTTTGGAACATGGAAATCTCACACATATGCACATGTACATATACATATCATATACACAAAAATTATTTTTAAAAGGACTTTAACAGGAAGGATTTCCCTTCTTTCACTTTCTCAGTATACTCCATGCTCACTTGTTTATTCTGCCTTTTTGTTTTGTTTCACTGTGTCCTCTTTTAGCTCTGTTGTCCCTCATCTCTCAACGTATTTTATTCCTTCATCAAAATCCAACTCCAGTTTCTACTACGCCAGAGCTTCCTCTTGTGCTTTCTGCTTTGATTCACTGTGTGTGCAGTTCTATACTACTGTGATGAGATCAAGGAGACTTAGGCATGTGGCATTTGAAGTCTGAGAAGTCAAGTTCATAGTAAAAGAGTTTCCACCATAAAACAAATATTAGAGGCAAAAGTCAACTGAAAATGGTCAAAGAAAGGTAAATTCTAGGATGTCTAAAGACACTAATTCCCAAGAGTGCTTTTGAAGTTGGAGTATAAGAGATGAGACACTACTAAAAGAATAGAGGCATCAGCAACCTCTTTGTAAGATTAGAGATGAAAATTTCCCAAGAGGGCAAATTTTTTTTTCCTAAGAGCTCCCTGCACTTTCCCCCACAGCTTTTGCTCTCTCTTTGCTTTCATAAATCTTCATTACATCCATTTAGGAATCAATTAGGACATCAGCCAACATGGCCTGAAGAGTTATGTCTTGGTAGCTGAAGAACAGGTTCTAGATCTAGGTTTCCAGTCTATTAACTGTGCTGTCTTCATTGCACTGCTGAACTGCTCCTGTACATGATCTCAATAAGAGTTCAATAATTCAAAACTCATCTTAGGGAAGAAAGGGTGTCCAAGTAACATTGCAGGGAGACATTGCAAGTTTCAAAGCGGAATACCCCACAGAGAATGATACTGTCTGTGTTGTGAAATTAAGCCCAATTGACTGCTATATATTAATCAACATAACTATGAAAATCTAGTGTGTGACCTTTAGGGAAAGCGTTGTGATAGAAAGAATCTGTGTATTGTGTTACTACGCCACGCTGCAAGGCTGAGGTCCAGGGGAACATTAGCTATCCAATACTTACTTGCTTGGTGCTCAACTACTATTAATCTTCCCTCCGTACAACACTTAATCCTCTGGTTTCTCTCTTATCATCTGTAAGAAACAAAAACCTTCATAAATATTTTTATGCAGAAAAAAATACTAACTTGGCTAGGTGACTGATGTTATTTATTGTCCCAGGTATACCCAGATTCAAATGCTAGCTTTGCTACTCAACATTTTGAATAACCTGCTTTAACTTCTCTATCTCTTCTTTACTCTTTACTTTATCTCTTCTTTGCTTACAGGCTTTTCAAATACCTGAAGGACTTCAGGCACATCTAAAATGCACAAGATAGTGTTTTGCTAAGCACAAAATAATTCATTAATAAATTCTGCTTTCTAATTTTCTTTCTTTGTCACTATTGTCTACTCCCTTCAGTGACACATGTTTATGGGGATGATCTTCTCCTCCTGTGGTTATGTATGCTCTGCTATTTCGTGTGGTCATTTCATACTTTTTGAATTACAGACCTAGGACAGATATTTTATGGTGAGTAGCTGGAAAAAAGTTTTCTTTTATATAGTTAATATATTTTATAAGAACAATGATTTTGGTTGGCTCTGCTTGATAATCCTTTCTCCATCAGCCTGCCTGGAGATGAAAGGACTTTATTTCATAAGAAGAGCCAGACTGTTTGATGTCATTTTGAAAAGTTTTAAAGAAGGAGATGGAAGGAAACACAAGTAAAATAACAGAGGCAGCTTCAGAGGGAAACAATACTCATTTCTGCTAACAGGAAACTTCACCATTCAAATGCATTCACTTTTCACAAAGCGACTTCTCAATTTCAGCCCAAACATTGGAAACTGAGCCCATTAAATCAGAACAATACCACTTTTGAAAACAGCTTGGGAAAAATACAATTTTGGCACAAAGGGATACGAATCAAGAAGGATGAAAAATCAAAATGAAATTCAACTCAAAAGAGGAAAGTTCTCAGGTGGTAGTTATTTACAAAATCTGCAAAGTCACTATCAAAGGGGAAGGCTGTACTGATCAGCACATATTGTTCTATAACCTTGCCAATTCTCCCTTTCAGACCTTTAAAAAGTGAAGCAATTACAGGAGACAAGGGTCTTATTTCATGGCATATGGATATGTAGATTTGACTGTAGCTCAGGTGTTTATCAGAATTCTTTCCCTATCCCTCTCCACTCCATTAAATCTGCCTCTTTCCCTTTATCCCTTTTCTTTATCTCATTGAATCTACAAAGCAATCCCTGACCATTCTGCCTGGCTATGCTTCCTGCTCCTCTCAAATGCTGGAAGCTAGCATACTCTGCACTGCCTAGGACTGCTCTGTGCAGTGGTGAGACCACTGAATCTGAACGCCAGACTGTGTACTGAATTTTAGCTCTTGTGCTAATTGTACATCTGTAGTCAAACTTATGTAAAGTCTTTTTGCATATGTTTTGTCATGAATAGAATGAAAACATTATTAATACACTGTATTTAATTAATAATATGTAGACAACTAAAGGGCTTCAACACATTTCAAATACTAACAGAAAGATCATTACTGTAGCACACTGAATTAATTATGATTATTTAACTGAGTTATTCCCCAACAATATGAACAAAATATGGAGCTTAGCTATCGTTCTAAAACCAAATCTATATTAGATGCTTGGGGACCTCTCAATGATGTTTTGAAAAAAGTCCAAGTTTTTTTAATAAGCTAGGATAAGAAACAATAATACATACCTTCAATTCAAACACACCCAAATTCACACTGTAAATATTTGAGCTTGTTACTACACTACCTTACACAGTAACTGAGTCAGTATTATTGAGAATTGTGCATTTTAAAACACTGTGTTCCTAAAAGGGACACATTGTGTTGAATATGGAGGATTAGAAAAGAGGCAAAATTGCTGCTTTTTTTTGAAAATAAGGAAATGGGGTCATAATTCAGAGTTTGGGCAGCATCTGGGAGGTGGGAGAAGCAGGTGAAGAGATTTTCCCATAGATCACCAGAAAATAATGCAGTTTTGTTGTCTTGCTTTAAAATTTCAATCATCGTGTGTGTGTGCGTGTGTGTGTTCATGTGTGTGTGCATGTGTGCGTGCGTGTGTGTGTATGTGTGTGTGCGCGCGCGCAGAGGTTAGAGGAGAACTTCAGGGCATTTTACTCCCTAGGATATAGGAACCCAAGTTATGTTATCAGGTTCGTTAACAAGTGCTTTTCCCCTCTGTGACCTGATGCTGACTTTTAGCCCAGGGAAGCTCACACGAAGCTTCTAGTCTAAAGAGCTACTATGTAACATATTTATATTGAGACACTAAGCTTACAGTAATTTGTTGTGATTGTGATAGAAAACTAATATACATGCTATGAAAAACATTTTGATTTGATGTTTGTCTTCTCTGCCAGCTCTTCAGGCCTGAGCAACAAGATTGGAAAGAGGACCCAAGGTCACTGCTCAATGCTCCTTGAACATGGAGAGGATTCACATAGTGCTATAGTCCCAAAAGATGCAGCCGTTATCAGGAGAATGGATGGATATACGGTGCCAAGTGAAGACAGCAGGATACTGGAGCAGGCAGAACTTTAACATGTCTTCTGATATTCCTTGTTTACCTGCCTTTACCATGACAGATCTGTGAACAGGATAGTGTCACCACAATGGTTATTGTCCCTTGTATGGCAAAAGAGAATTTATAGAAGATTTAATTGTGTTCCCAATTCAGTTAAACTCATATAAGGAGATAATCTCTATGGGGTTGATTTTATTCTCGGTCCAAGGTACTGAGATTATGTTGGAAAAGTTTAAAAACTAATATAGAAATAAAAAGACACTCATTAATCCCAGATATTTTGCATTGGCATGGATTTTGATATATGGGAACAAATTCAAAGTCAATTTTGCTACACTGTATATTTGTTTTTACTCTTGTTTAAAGGACTTTTGAATATTGATATAAATTTAAGGTAGTTTTTGCTACAACAAATGTATATATGTTTTTACTCTTGTTTAAAGGATTTTGTATATGGATACCAATTTAAGGTTATTTTGTTGCAACATATTATATATATTTACAAATATGGTGTGGGAGAATTGTCTGTATTCTGTCAATCATGATTTAAATAAACACTGATTGGCCATTAGCCAGGATGTATGGGTGGAACAACCAGACAGGAAGTAGAGGCGGAGCAAGAAGAATAGGAGAATTCTGGGAAGCAGGAAGCTCTCTCGGCACTCCTGGCCTGGACCACCAAAGAAGCAGGATGTGACCTGCCCTGCTGAGAAAGGTACTGAGCCATGTGGCTAACATTGATAAGAATAATGGGCTATATACATTACAAGAGCTAACAAGAAACCTGAGTTAATGGGCCAATCAGTTCATAACCTAATGTAGACTCTCTGCATGATTTTCTCTGGGACCTAATGACTGTGGGACCTGGTGGGAAGACAGAAACCAACCAGGCCCTACATGCTACAGAATGGTGCCCACGTGGATAACTGCATCCACAGAAAGCCTGAGAAAGCTTGGGAAAAAATAGAGTAAAGCATGTTTTCTTGGTAGCAGCAATTTCTCAGGTCTGCTCTGCTTGTTAGAGGCAAGCAAGCACTCTCATCTAAGAGAGGCTTCCTGACTCAGCTTTAGCTGCAAAACTCTGCAGCTCTTTAGGAGGTCCTGGCACAAAACACTTAATGGTGTTGATAAAAAGCCGACCGCATGCTTTTCGGTTCTCAGCTGTAGCAGGAAAAAAGCTTCACTGTTTTAAAATGCTGGCTTTCTGGGCTGTCCTGCCAGAGCAAACTCTGACTCTTTCAAGCAGGCGGTCGGGCCAGGGAACATTTGAATGTGGTCTGTGAGCAGAATGCTGCAGCTTGCTTGCTGGCAGGGACCTTGAAAATGCCATAGAGTTGTGGCAATAAATGTGGCTACATGTGGCCATGAGGCTGAAATCTCAGAAAGTTAAGAAATGGGCTGGATCTAGCCGTTAAAGCCACAGCTTTATTCCCCTCCATACTGCTTAGCAAATTAAAGACTCCTGTAGTCAGAAAAAGAGAGATATACAGTAAAGATAGATTCAAAGACAAAGAAAACCTCAAAATCGTTTACAGTATGTTAAAAATATATGCTGGCTTATGGTTAAAGTTCTTAAGGGAAAAAAGAGAGAAAGAGAGTAGTTGGGTGTGGTGGTACACACCTTTAATGACTGTGGGACCTGGTGGGAGGACAGAAACCAACCAGGCCCTCACACTACACACACACACACACACACACACACACACACACACACACACATATATTATAGAAAGTAAGTTAGGTATAAATTTTTGAATTGACTAAGATAGGATAGATTATGGAGTATTTTCCTTAAGTTTACCAAAGACAAAGATAAATTGGGAATCAGTACATTGTTGAATGTAATCTTTATATATATATATATATATATATATATATATATATATATATATATATGTTTTTGCTCTTGTTTAAGGTATTGTACCTATGCAGTTCTTTTAAAAATGTAAGGTGAAATTGTAGTTTTGAAAACTATTATTATGAACTATTTAGGACAATCAACACAGGTCAGTAGTTAGTCATCTATGACAAACAAATTTGTAGTTATGCTAGGTATGTTTTTCAGATCATATAGAGATTATATTTTAGACAGATAGATGGTCTTCAAATACTTCAAAGACCTATAGAATATGGAATCTAGAATGTTTTTCTAATTTAAAGTTACTCATGACAGTGAGACACATAAGCTCCTGGAAGTAACAATTTACTTCAGAGAAAATATGGGCACTGAAGAAACTACTTATGGAGTTTGTTTTCATTGTGGAAAGGTTAGCCACTGAGAAAAGAAACTGTTCTTGCCTTTGACTGCTGACTATGTGCTGTGCAGTATGGACATGCAGGACCCACAGGAAAGTGGCTGCTGAAAACTTTGCCTATAAGGTGGGATGGTCATTTAGGGTTCTTGCTTCACAGAAGAAACTGCCAGACCTTCTGCATGACAGAGAAAAGTAACTAACAAACTGCTAATATAGGCAGGACAAGCTTTCAAATTTTGTGCTTCACAGAAAATTCTGCTGGATACTACAGACCTGTATGTAGGATGAAGATGAATGCCCCGATTTTGCAAAGAAATATTGAGTGACTGACCAGGCAATCAGATGTCTCTGTCATTTCTAGAGTTTTTGGAAGTTATTTGCAATATACTTTTTGTTTACTTAAATAATAGCACATTCTTCTGGTGCCTTTGATGGAGTTGAAGACTATATAGTTATAGTTACAGTTTATCTTAGCTATGTTAGAAAGTATGTTAGGTATAAATTTTTGAATTGACTAAGATAGGATAGATTATGGAGTATTTTCCTTAAGTTTACCAAAGTCAAAACTGAATTGGGAATCATTGTGAAGATACATTATGAATGTAATCTTTACTTGATAATGTTCTTATTGTATACAGTCTTACTATGTTAAAATTACAACTTTTCAATTTTGTTTATAAAGAAAAATGGAAATGTTAGAGAATATTAATTTAAGATATGTTGCTTTTGTTTATACTGCATTTGTTTAACTCTCTGAAGCTGTGGTTCTTTGTCTGTCTAAAACACCTGATGTTCTAATAAAGACCTGAATGGGCAATAGCAAGGCAGGAGCAAGGATAGGCAGGACTGGCAGACAGAGAGGATAAATAGGAGGAGAAATGAGAAAGAAAGGAGGAGCAAGAGAACAAGGAAAGGAGGGTATCAAGGGTCAGCCACCCAGCTACACAGCAAACCATGGAGAAACAAGTGAAGAAAGGTATACAGAAATAGAGAAAGATAAAAGCCCAGAGACAAAAGGTAGTAGGAATAATTAATGTTAAGAAAATTTGGCAACAAATGAGCCAAGTTAAGGCTGGGCATTCATAAACTAAGAATAAGCCACTGTGTATGATTTATTTGGTAGCTAGGCAAAACAGCCAAAAGAGTAAAACATCACATAAAAAGCTAGTATCATAGTGGTGGTATTCAGCAAAAAGTTGAAAGAATTCATAAAAATTTTTCAGTTTCAGAGTATATGTCTCTCTCTGTCTTTCTCTCTGTGTGTATCTGTCTCTGTCTCTGTCTGTCTCTCTCTCTGTTTCTCTCTCTCTCTCTCTCTCTCTCTCTCTCTCTCTGTGTGTGTGTGTGTGTGTGTGTGTGTGTGTAGATATGTATCAGGAGGAACCAAAAATGCCAAGAACAGGAGCAAATAAGGCAGGTTTGAATTATGACTGGTCAAGGGGGTATGTAGAAGACATTGTGCAAGTTTCAAAGGAAAAGAACGTAGCATATAGACAGGAGTTATGACTAAGGCTCCAAGATGGAGTCCATCTGAAATGCCTAAAGAACAGCCAAGGGGGCTGGAATCTGGGGAACATGCAGCCAATAGTTCTGAGATTAGCAAATGAGAGCAATCCACGCATTGTAGGAGCTTTTTAAGGACTGGTACAGCATCTGCTCTGCTGGGATTAGAACTTGTTCTTTATTGGTGGGCAGCAGAGGCATACAGACACACCTATTCTCTCTGTCTAAATGCCACACTAAATATCGATTCGTGGAATGGGAATAGAATTATTGAGATGGGGTAAGAACATGGGGCAGCATTTACAGAGTACTGTAAATGTTAAAACTTCGACTAGAGGTTTAAACAAAAATATTTATTTTGGAAGTCAAAATCTGATTTCCCTACTGAATAATTTAATGCATTCTGTATAACTGAATTAAAGAGTCTCTTTTTCCGTCTCTCATGAAATAAATGGGTAATAAATCTTTCCTCTTCAAAGCCCTTTGCAAGTCATCTGAAACAGAGTCACCAGTTAAGACCAGATTAAAATGCTAGCTGCTCCAGCTTCTGTTAGTGTTCTCTAGGTTTAGTGTGCTACTACTAGATAAAGAACCAAGATGATTTAGGGAAGAAATGGATAGCATTTTCCAGAAACTTAAGTAATAAATTACCTAGCAGTTCTCAAACGCTAGCATCTTATCTAGCATCTCTGTCCCTTACTGAGGCAGTATTCAGAGTCCATCAGCTCTTCATTTGATGTCTGCAATGCAGAATATCAAATACAGAAATTTCCAAGATACCCCAGGCTCTTGAAGGCACCCTCCAACTAAAGAGTTTACGAAGAAAGAACATGGATCCTCTGACCCCTCCATCCAGCAGCAGTAAATAACAAATTATTGATTTACTTTATTTAACTTGGGTATCTAAACCAGGAAGCATTTATTGAGACTTTGTTATGTACACACATACTCACTGACACAGACACTCACATATATTTGACATATCAAGAGTAAAATATTATAAAATACTATAAATGTAACCCCCTGTAGCAACATAAAATAAAAAAAAATTCTACCTTAAAGCGTCAAGAAAATTGTAAAATTATCTCAGTGTAAATCTATGGAGAGATCATTACAATGTCAAAATGGAAATTTAAAAAGTCAATACATGCACCGCATGCTGACATCTGAGACTGACTCATCCTGTCAAGTAGAGGAGAAAGGGAAGCCTAGCAGGGGAGTGTGCTCAGATCAGTTGGGGAATCAGCAACGTAGGAGGCGTAGACAACCTCCCATGTGAACCACATTATAAAATCATGAGATTAAGATGAAATTAGGTGTACTTGATGCCTTCCCATCAGGGATTGATTCTGCAAAATATTTTAATTCTAGGTTTTTCATCTGTCAATTATCTGAGATGAGCTATATTCTCAGAATGCATTCGTTTGCTATTATGGGAGATTCTGAGGGGATTTTACCTGGTCTGATCCATATGGAGCAACTGAACTTTACTAAACAATGAGAATCCATTTCAAAGTACCTATCTGTTTATAATAATATGGCAGGGATTACTTCACTCTGGTATGTTTTTTCGTTTTTATCGTTTTCATAGAAATGATCTTCATACAGTAATGAATCCACTCTTTAGTTCAAAACTGATAATTTTGCATGACTACAAATGATACATAGAAATTTCTCATTAGGATGTGTAGCATCATTAACTCTTTTAATAGCAATTTATTTAAATGCTTATTTAATTATGTGTATGCAAGTGAGCCTTTCTGAGTATATGTGCACCACATGCATACAGGAGCCATGGAGGACAGACCAGAGCAATTGGAGTTTTCAGGTAGTTGTGAGTCACCATGTGGGTTCTGGAAACCAAACCTGGTCCTCTGGAAGAGTTCTAAGCACTCATGACAACTGGGCAATCTCTCCAGTCCCTTCACTAATTCTTGACAGCATTTCGACTTGTGGAAAATGAGCATACACACACACACTCACACACACGTACACACACAAAATATATCATGGATAGGATGTATGTATCCCTCCAAAATTTGCAATTTGGAATCTTAGTCTCTAAGATAATGATATTAGGAAATGGAAGTTTAATTAAATGATGAAGTTATGGGGTATTAAAACTTCCACGGCTGAGATTTGTGCCCTTTAAAGGGAACGAAGACAACAGAGTTCTCTTCCCAACAAGTGAGGACACAGTGAGACTGAGCCATCAGTAAAACAGAAAACAGGTTCTCACCAGGTATCCACTCTGTAGGCATCTTGCAGTTTTCAGCCTCCAGAATTGTTAAGAGTTTCCTTTCTTTAAAAGCCATGCATTGTTATATCAACCAAAACAACTCACATGCATTTGCTGGTGAATGTGTGTGTAAACACTGCATGGGAGATATTTGATGAGGGAAGCACTTGAATAAAACTCCTAAGCACAAGGACTTTGGAGTAGACTCCATGCACAAGGAAGCAGAGAGTAGAGTTGCTCCAGTTAAAAGAACATGAAGATTGAAAAAGAGTATGATGTTCACAAAAAGCAATGGCCTGTGTGGCCAGGTTCTTGAAAGAGAGGTTTAATAAGGAGTGGTGGAAGGGGCATTGGAGGGTACAAGGAACACAGAACCACAGACTATATGCCTGTCCCCTAAGCCACTTGTTTGTCCTTCTTAATATGTGAAAGTGACCTTAAGGGCTAATTCACGTTAGATAACCTTCCTAAAGCATCTCAGTCAAACAGTACCAAAGATCAAATTCAAGTTCATCCATAGGTCTGTCCATGTCCTCTGATGGGAGGATATAGGCTTAATTTGTACAAGAAAAACATTTACTTAAGCTATTTCATGTCTCTGTGTGTATGAGCTCTCTGTTACATAGTGTGACACATACATTACTTCTGTGGACAATTTTTTAAAGCTTTTAATCCAGTTACCTGTTATTCTGGTGATAATACCAATAGCATATGGAAATACCTACCTACAAAATCTACCTACATTGTACTTAATTGAGATACTGTGTGTCACAGTTGAGGGACTAGTTTGCTGTAGAAATGAATCTTGGGAGTACAGAAATAGGTTTGGGGCTTGCAGAGAGACAGAAATCAATGTTAAAATTATAGTGACAAAATACATTAATGGCACTTCTGAAAGAAGTCTTCTGTCTGCCACCTAGGAGCTCTAACATGTGTGCTCTTGGTTTACTTCCGGGTAGTATGTAGAATGGCTAACTGACCCCAAACAGTAACTAGGAGAGCCCATGACAAAGAGGATCAATAACCTAGTTCAACACTGCCTTTAAGAGAAAAGTCAGAAACCAAAGCAGAGAAAGAGGCTGGTGTGATGATCACCTGTCATGGATATGCCTGAGCAGGTGGGCCAAGTAGGGCACAACTCTGAGCCCAGCCACTCAGGTCACTCAGTGTACGAAAAATACATTTTCGTGTTGCACAAGGACAATCATCTCAGAAAATACAACAGTTCACAACCTGCTCTTTTTTTTTCTTCCGCGTTTATCAGATCTTTATTATTTTTATCCTTCTTTAATATAATGCATCCCAACCACAGCCTCCTCCCGATACCCCCCCATTTCCTCTCTCACCAAGATCTACTATTCTGTGTCCCTTCAGAAAAGAGCAGGCCTCCCAGGGATATCAATAAAACTCAGCGTAGCAAGACACAATGAGACTAGGCACATACCCTCATATCAAGGCTGGATAATGAACGGGTCCCATGAGCAGGCAAAAGAGTCTCCCATTCAATCATTAGGAATCTAACAAAAAACCCAACATAAACAACTGCAGCATGTGTGCTGAGGGCCTGGTGCAGACTCCTTGATTGTCACTTCAGTCTCTGTGAACCCTGATGAGCTCTGCCTAGTTGATTCTGTGGGCCATGTTAGACAGGTGTTTTCAATCCTTCTGACCCCTTGCCCCACCTCCTCTGCTGAGTTTCCCTAGCTCTGCCCAATGTTTAGCTGTGGGTGTCTGCTTCTACTCACATCAGCTGCTGGAGGAAGCCTCTCTAATGACGATGGGGCTAGGCCCCAATCCTATGAGTATAGCAGAATATCACTAGAAATCATTTCATTGACTTTTTAAATCTATTGATTGATTTTTTGTCACTCTTTTTGGGTCTACCCTAGGTCTCTGACCATCAGCTTCCAGATTCTGACCATCTAAGCAGTGTCAGGCATCAGCTACCTCTTGTGTAGACCTCAGGTTAGACCAGCCTTTGGTTAACCACTTCCACAAACCCTGAGCCACCATTGCCCCAGTGCATCTTGCAGGTAAGGCAGGTTTGTGGATCATAGATATTTTATTTAGATTGATGTCCCAATCCCACCATTGGGAGCCTAACCTGGTTATAGACGATGGCTTGTTTAGGCTCCACATTCTCCATTACAGGGAGTCCTCTCTAGGGTCAAACACATATGTTCTGGGAAGTTTCCATTGCACTAGGTTTTCATACTGCCCCTGAATGCCCACCTATTTGATTAGTCTTTCTACATACTCATTCCCCTCTCCCTCCCTCCCCAACCTCATCCCTCTTGTACTCATCCCCACCAGTCCCCAGTCAACTCACAAAATCTATTCTGTTTCTCCTTTCCAGGGAGATCCAAGTGTCTCCGCTAGACTGTCCTCTCAACCTCCTCATTCCAATCAGTGAGGTCGAGGAGTATATATTTATAAAATAGTTTTGTTCAAACAATTAGCCAAGCTTAATTGCTTTACTGAAAGAAGAGTTGATTGACATTTGAAAAACTGTCTCACCAAAAGTCATCCTTCCCTGTGATATGTAAATGAGATCCAACTATGATATGTAAGAGGTCACCTGCACGCAGGCAGCCTTCATTCCCTAGTAGAGGAAGTGGCAATTCTTCTAGACTCCCAATAAATTGAATATGAGAGGGTTAACTTGTTGATTATATCCTTTAATAAGGTAGTGAAATTTTTTAAAAATTTATTTGTGTTGCTGAGAGATGGTTCATTGGTTAAGAGCCCTTGCTATTCCTGCAAAGAACACAGGTTCAGTACTCAGCACTAACATGGCACTTATGATGCTCCTTGACTTTAGTTCCAATAAATCCAATGCCCCCATCTGGCTTCCTTGGGACCAGGCATACAGTACATACATACATGCATGCCAGCAAAATATCCATGCACATAAAATTATATATATATATATATATATGAAAAAAGTTTGTTACTACAGAAGTGTTGTAATTGCCTTTTAAATATCCCTTGGAGCTCTGTACATCATCATCCATGCTTATACATTATTTAAATGTAAGAAATGTTTCCTTATTTCTCCTGGTAGAATACTGGCATAGACCCTGACAGTCATAATATACATTTATAAACCCTAAAAATAGCATTAAAAGTCTGATTTTAGCCTTTCTAATTTTTAGTTATTAAACAAAATCCAATTTTGTCTAAATGAAACTTTGAGCATGCCGTAAAGGAGATTTTTACAAATTTCAAATAAAATATTCTAAACCTTATTAATAATATCAGCTTAATAATGGCATATCAACTTGTAATTTTGAAGTACTTAAGGTATATTGCTTCAACCCAATAATTCTACAATAAAATTATTGGTATTTTATAAGTGTAGGTAATTTCTCTTAGACAATCACTTGGATCTTGCTTTATCTTTTAAGGTCTTATTTTGTTGAACTACAGAATCTATACATTATATTTTCAAATAAGCAACATTATGCTGAGTGGAATTTTTATTCTTATTCTTCCAAAATTTAATATTTTTCTCCTTCTAAACACCTTCTCAAGAATCATTTGGAAAAGAGTGGATCTAAGACATAGACTTATCCCTAAGTCCAGAGTTCTCAATGCAAGATTGTTAAATTTAACTTGGCCTCTACTTTTATTTTTAGTGGTAAAAGGCATGTATTGACTTCTAATTGTAAGTAAAAAAAGCATACAATTTTTTTTTACATTTTGTCTTAAGGAGAGTGATAACTAAAATGAATGGTTTTGGATGAACCTTACATTATCATAATTTAAGCATAATTTTTATAGGCACAATTTGTGAGAATAGACTAGTTCATAATATACATCATCCTTGAAGTCATCAAAATGGCCTGAGTTTATTGTTAAGTGTTTCATCTTATAATATGCAATTGATTATTTATATCCTCTAGCACAAGATTGTCAAGTGTCAAGAGTAGTCCAGACTGGTACTAGAGCTGACCAGAAGTTAAGAAAACAGTCCAAGAAGAAATATCTCGAATTTCCTATACATAGAATTTTAAATAGCTGACTCCATCTTCTGTTCATGTTAAGTTTAAAAATAGAAGATAATACCTCTAGATAATTGCCCAATGTGTGGAAGCACATAAATCATTTTAGACATTCATGTCAAGATTCAGTTGGACTCAGGTTTATGTGAAACAATAATACAAGAAAAAAGATAGCTACATATTTATTCTATTATTTCTTTTATTACACATAAAGTAATATGTTATTTCGTTATTCAGAGCCTGTGAGAAACACAATAACAGCAGGCTACAAAAGGTAAACAGTGCACAGAGAGACAAAGAGTAAGCACCAGAAGTAAGCTTTGAGAGTCAGATTCAGCAATAGCTGAATGAGAGTGAGATAATAGATAATAGATAATATTTGCAATAGCTACTCATATGTTTGGGGGGGACAGAATGTAAGAAATGTGACAAATTCAAGAAATTCTGACCTTCAGGAGCCTGGTAACCCTTACCATAGACATTAACTTGCATTTACATGGAAGTCAGATTTGAATCTTTATATGGCCGTTGCTGATAGCTGCATTGGTGGGTCATATAAACATCTGCTACAAGGTAGAATTGACTCAAGTTTGAACTGAGGTCCATCTAGAGTGCAGTTGATAAGTAAATCCAGTCTAGGTTTAATTATAAGAGCCGATTATTATGCAAAGTCCTTAGATTTAGAGAATTTTTCCCTAACAACTATATTCAGTATTAATACTTCCTATTCTCAGCTAAAATTGAGTAAGAATAATAGTCTCGTTAATTTGCAATAACTGATACTTTGAAAGATTTTTTTGAAATTGGAATTTTTCATTCTAATCATGCTGAATTTTAGAACCACTCATTAGACCTTAGGCTAAAAAACTAAACACTTAAATTAAAAATTTAATACTACTTCATTTGGAGAACATTTTATTGAAAATGCTATTTCACTCAATATTGTCACATAGTGGTACGGTGACAATATAGGACAAATGAGTGACTGCTAATGCTGCTACTGCTACACTAAATTCTTCCAGGACCTTGAAACTTTGTTGAATCATTCATGGTCCACCAAGCACTTTCCAGTTCATAAAGTAATAAACTCAAAGCACACAGGGACTTGCCATGCTTCGCAAGGTCTTCTATCGTTACTACCTAGAACATTGATGGCCCTGCGTGAATATGTATTATATGGATGGATGTCACACACATTTCCTTCAGATTCTCCAATTCTTGTGCAAAGGTGACCTGGAGAGGACTTTTAATTTTTTTCTTACAAATATAAAGATTTATGTTTGCTCTAAATTATGTAAAAGTTCAACATAAAATTCTTTCTGTTTCCAGTATCCAATGAGGACCCTCATATTATAGGAAAGTCACTATATTTTTCATATTCTTATACATATTACTATGCTACATGAAGAGCAGATTGCAAGAAATGCTGTCAAAATGAATTCCCATGTGTTGTTGACATATCTTTCCTTCAATTTATAATTTAAATCAAATAGCCACTGGGATTGACTTCTTTCTCCTTCCTTCTTTTCTTTCTTCTTTTATCTCTTTACTAATGCTAGTGTGAACATAGGAGAGAGCTGTGAGAATGTTTATATCATGAAATCAGCTTAACAACTTTGACGTTTTTATTTTCCTCACTAGAATCAATTTTATTTTCTTCATTGTATATAAGAAGGGACAGTGACTCTGTTTTTTGTTATCCTTACAGATAAAAATGTTCCTGCAAGGGCTAACCACCTCCATTTCATATGACCTTGCACATCTGGCCAAAGTTAATTATACTGATCCACTGACTCCTTCATAGGAAATCTGAATTAAGGATCATGAAATATATCACAAACTTAGAGATATTTCTGATAAATTCAAGCATCACCATGTTTATTCTTTAAAATAATAGCTTTGGTTTCATAGTTTAAAAATATTCTCTCAACAGTGAGTATCATCGAATTGATGGTGAGCCATCCTAAAGGAATAGGAACAAAGGACTTTTGGGAACACAGTCTCATCATATTGCACTTGCTACTGGAATGAGTTTCTTTCACAAACATACCATTAGGCTTTGTTCATAGCTATCATCATTTTAGAGTGGAAGAATGTGAGATCAAATAACTTTCTCAGGGGAGCTGGTGAAATTGGTAGAAATGTTATCTGGGCTCACTTCGACTTAAGGATTATGCCCTTCGAACCACGTCCTCTTCCATTCCACAGAAGAGTGTTGTGTTTAGAAAAGGGGATGTGGCTGGGAGAATACAATATAGGATCTTCCCTGTTTAATGTCTCCTGAATAAGATGTACCCTGCAATGTGCAGTCGTTGACATTGTTTGTTACAACTAGTCAGACAGACCGTTTTCATTTATTTGTTTGTTTTCATATAAAAGAGATTACTAAACATACATAATAAAGAAAAATTATTAAGAGCTATGAAGGAGAAAAGACAAGCAACATATAAAGGTAGACCTATCAGAATTACAACTGACTTCTTAATTGAAACAATGAAAGCCAGAAGGTCATGGTCAAGTGTTATAAAGACGTTAAGAGACCATGGATGCCAGCCCAGACTATTATACCCAGAAAAATTTTCAATCACCATAGAAGGACAGAACAAGATATTCCATGACAAAACCAAATTTAACTAATACCTACCCACAAGTCCAGCCTTACGCAAAGTACTAGGAGGAAAACTCCAACCCAAATTGTTCCACACAAAATAAATAGAAGGAAGATTGTCAAACTCTTTTTATGAGGTTACAATTACCCTGATACCCAAACCACAGAAAGACATTAGTAAGAAAGAGAATTACAGACCAATCTCACTCATGAACATTGATGCAAAAACTAAGTAAACTACTGGCAATTCAAATCCATGAACACATCAGAACCATCATCAACCATGATCAATTCAGCTTCATCCCAGAGATGCAGAGATGGCTCAACATATGAAAATATGTCAGTGTAATCCACCATATAAACAAATTGAAAAATAAAAACCACATGATCATCTCATTAGATGACAAAAAAGCTTTTGACAAAATAAAACATCTCTTCATAATAAAGGTCTTAGAGAGAGCAGGGAAACATAATAAAGGCATATACAGCAAGACAACAGCCAACATCAAACTAAATGGAGAGAAACTCCCAGCAATCCCACTGAAATCAGGGACAAGACAAGGTTGTCCACTCTGTCTATATCTATTCAATATAGTTCTTGAGGTCCTAGCTAGAGCAATAAGACACCAAAAGGAGATCAAGGGGATACAAATCAGAAAAGAAGAAGTCAAACTCTGAATGTTTGCTGATGATATGATTTTTTACATAAGCAACCACAAAATTTCTAGCAAGGAACTTCTACAACACATAAACACTGTCACTAATGTAGCAGGATACAAACTTAACTTAAAAAAAAATCAGTAACCCTCCTGTACACAGATTATTAAAGGGTTGGGAAAGAAATCACAGAAACAACATTTTTCACAACAGCCACAAATAGCATAAAATATCTCAGAGTAACTCCAACCAAACAAGTGGGAGACTTATATGACAAGAACTTTAAATCTTTGAAGAAAAAAAATGAAGAAGACACCATAAAGTGGAAAGATCTCCCATGCTCTTGGGTAGGTGTAATTAACATAGCAAAAATGTCAATCTTACCAAAAGAAATCTACATATTCAATGTAATGCCCATTAAAATACCAGCAAAATTCTATACAGACCTCAAAAGAACAGTACTCAACTTTGTATGGAAAAGCAAAAAACACAGGATAGCCAAAAGAATCCAGTACAATAAAGGAACTTCTAGAGTCATAACAATCCCTGATTGCAAACTCTACTACAGAGCTGCAGTACTGAAAACAGCCTGGTAATGGCATTAGAACAGAAGTGGGACCAATGGAACCAAATCAAAGACCCGAATATCAATCCATACTCTTTCAAACACCTGATATTTGATAAAGAAGCAAAAAATATCAAATGGAAAAAGAAATCATATTTAACAAATGGTGCTGGCATAACTGGATATCAACATGTAGAAGAATGAAAATAGACCCATATCTATCACCATGCACAAAACTCAAGTCCAAATGGATCAAAGACCTCAACATAAAGCCAGCCACACTGAACCTTATAGAAGAGAAAGTGGGAAATATACTTGAATGCATTGGCACAGGAGACCACTTCCTAAAATAGAACCACAGCAGCACAGACACTGACAGAAACATTTAATAAATGGGACCTCCTGAAACTGGAAAGCTTCTGTAAAGCAAAGGACATGGTCAACAAGACAAAACGACAGCCTACAGAATGGGGAAAGACCTTCACTAACCCCATTTCAGATAGAGGTCTCATATCCAAAATATACAAAGAACTCAAGAAATCAAAAGAACAAATAATCCAATAAAAAATGGAGTACAAACCTAAACAGAGAACTCTCAACAGAGAAATTGTTCAACATCTTTAGTCATCAGAGAAATGCAAATCAGAACAACTTTGAGATTCCATTTTACACCTGTAAGAATGGCCAAAATCAAAAACACTGATGACAACTTATGCTGGAGAGGTTGTGGGGGAAATGGAACACTTCTTCATTGCTGGTGGGAATTCAAGCTGGTACAGCCCATTTGGATGTCATTGTAGTGATTTCTTAGAAAATTAGGAAACAACCTTCCTCAAGACCCAATAATAGCACTTTTGGGTATATATCCAAAGGATGCTCAATTGTGCCACAAGGACATGTGCTCAACTATGCTCATATCAGAATTGTTTGTCATAGGAAGAACCTGGAAACAACCTAAATGCCCCTCTACCAAAGAATGGATAAGGAAAAATGTGGTACATTTACACAATGGAGTACTTCATAGGAGAAAAGGTAATGATATCTTGAATTTTCAAGAAAATGGATGGAGCTAGAAAGCATCATTTTGAGTGAGGTAACCCAGACACAGAAAGACAATTATCACATGTACTCACTCATAAGCAGTTTTTAAACATAAAACAAAGAAAACCAGCCCACAAATCACAATCCCAGAGAACCTAGACAACAATGAGGACCCTAATAGAGACATCCATAGATGTAATCTACATGGGAAGTAGAAAAAAAAACAAGATCTCCTGAGTAAATTGGGAGCATGGGGAACTTGGGGGAGGGTTGAAGCAAGGGGAAAGGCAGGGTGTGGAGCAGAGAAAAATGCAGAGCTAAGTAAAAAATCAATAAAAAAAAGTGGGAAAAAAAGAAAAAAAGAAATAACTCATGAAGAAAAGAATTAGGAAACTCTGTGTTACCATAGCAAAAAACTTTTATCTAGGAAACTGATTAATTTAAATGTGAATTGACCAGGACATAAACCCGGACAGTTTTACCCAATTAAAAAAAAGATAGATTTAACCTTATAGATAAGGTTAAATTAATGACCCTGGCAAAAGGTGATTATCTTAAATCACCTGGGTTATAATTGAATATAATATTGTTGAGTCAGAGGTTGTACTGACTGGTTTTGTGTGTCAACTTGACAGAAGGTAGAGATATCAGAGAGAAAGGAGACTCAGTTGAGGAAATGCCTCCATGAGATCCAGTTGGAAGGGATTTTCTCAATTAGTGATCAATTGGGGTGGGCAGCCCATGGTGACTGGTGTCATCTCTGGGCTAGTGGTCCTGGGTTTTATAAGAAAGCAGGGTGAGCAAGCCAGGAGAAATAAGTCAGTAAGCTATTTACCTCCATGATTCTGCATCATCTCCTACTTTTTAGAAACTGCCCTGTTTGAATTCTTGTTCTAACATCCTTCAATGATGAACAACAATGTACAAGTGTAAACCAAATAAATGCTTTCTTTCCACCAAAAAAGAAACATATCTAAATATAATAATGAATAAAGGCAATATACAGCAAGCTAACAGCCAACATCAAGCTAAAGGAGAGAAATTCACAGTGATCCTACTGTAATCAGGAACAAGACAAAGTTGTCCACATTCTCTGTATATTCAATATAGTTCTTGAGGTCCTAACTAGAGCAATAAGACACCAAAAGGAGATCAAGGGGATACAAATCAGAAAAGAAGAAGCCAAACTCTCACTATTTGTTTATGTTAGGATAGTTTGCATGAGAGACCACAAAAATTCTACCGAGAAGCTTCTAGAACTCATAAAATCCTTCAGTCATATAACAGAATACAAGATTAACTTAATAAAACAGTAGTCTTTCTTTCCACAGATAATAAATGCACTGAGAAGCAAATCAGGGAAACATTGCCCTTCACAATAGCCACAAATTATAAAATATCTCAGAGTAACTCTAACCAAAAAGACCTATATGACAAGAACTTTAAATCTCTGAAGAAGGAAATTGGAGAAGACACCAGAAAATGGAAATATCTCCCATGCTCTTGGGTAGGTAGAATTAACATAGTAAAAATGACAATCTTATCAAAAGCAATCTACAGATTCAATGCAATGCCCATTAAAATACAAGTAAAATTCATCACAGACCTCAAAATAACACTACTCAACTTTATACAGAGAAGCTAAAAAACCAGGAAGCCAAAACAATGTTGTAAAACAAAGGATTTTCTAGAGTCATCACAATCCCTGACTTAAAACTCTACTACAGAACTACAATACTGAAAACAGCCTGGTATTGGCATAAAAACAGACAGAAAGACCAATGAAACTGAATCGAATATCCAGATATTAATCCATACACCTATAAACAACTGATTTTGGACAAAGAAGAAAAAAAATATCAAATGGAAAAAGGAAAGCATATTCAACAAATGGTGGTGGCATAACTAGATATTAACAGGTAGAAGAATGAAAATAGATCCATATCTGTCACCATGCACAAAACTCAAGTCCAAATGGAATAAAGACCTCAATATAAAGCCAATGACCTCATAGGAGAGAATGTGAGAAGCACACTTCAATGTATTGGCACAAGGGATCATTTCCTAAATATAACCCCAGTAGTAGAGAGACTGAGGGAAATAATTAATAAATGGGGCCTCCTGAAACTGAAAAGCTTCTGTAAATCAAGGAACATGGTCGACAAGACATAACAGGAGCCTACAGACTGGGAAAAGATCTTCACCAACTCCACATCAGATAGAGGACTGATCTCCAAAATATAGAAAGAACTCAAGAAATTGGTCATCAAAAGAACAAATAATCCAATGAAAAAATAGAGTACAGACCTAAACAGAGAACTCTCAAAAGAGGAATCTAAAATGGCTGAAAGACACTTAAGGAAATGTATAAAATCCTTAGTCATCAGAGAAATGCAAATCAAAACAACTCTGAGATTCCATCTTATACCTATAAGAATGGCCTGTAGTAAGAGGTGCGGGCCATGTTCCTGGTGCCTGGCCCAAATAATTACACAGAAACTGTATTCATTTAAATACTGCCTCGTCCCTTATCTCCAGCCCTGTATTGGCTAACTCTCACATATTAATTTAACCCATCTCCATTAATGTGTATCACCACTTGACTGTGGCTTACTGTTATGAGTCTAACCAGTGTCCATCTTGGGGAAGAAAACCATGACATCTGCCTGTCTGTCCTTCTTCCCAGAATTCCATTGTGTCTACTCTGCCTACCTAAGGGCTGCCCTCTCAAAAGGCCAAGGCGGTCTCTTTATTCAGCCAATGAAAACAACAAAAATACAGAAGGAGTTCCTACAGCATTTCCCCTTTTCTGTTTAAACAAAAAAAGGCTTTCATTTTAACATAGTAAAATTATGTATAACAAAATAGTTATCAACCAAGAATTACAAGTACCATATTTATATCTACTTTATCTTTATTATAACTTAGGAAAACTATAATTATAACTATCCATTCTTCAACTCCAGAAGGATATAATATTACCTAAGTAAATGAGAAGTAAGCAACTTCCAAAACTCTAGAAATGACAGTCACCCAAAGATTTTCTGTACCATTGGGGCATCCATCTTCAGCCTACAGGCCCACAGTATTTAGCAGACATTTCTATGAAGCAGGAAATTTCAAAGGCAGTTCAGTCACTTTTTTCTATATCCTGCAGAATGTCTCACAGACTCTTTCAGGAAACAGGAACACCAGAGGATCATCTCACCTTTAGGCAAGTTCAACAGTCCTCTCTCTGTGGGTTCTTCATATCCAGTTTATGCAACAGTCCAGGCAAGAGCAGTTTCTTGACTAAATGGCTATCAAACTCCATAAGGAGCCTCTTCGATGCCCATCCTCCTCTTGAAGTAGATTGGTGCTGACAGGAGCAGACATGTCTCATTGTCATGAAAAGCCCTAAGTTATTAAAACATTAAATGCCATATTCTATAGTCTTTGAAATATATGAAGAATACCTATTTAACTGAAATATTTCTCTATATATCTAGAAAATCTAACTAACATGACTACAAAGCTTGATTATTATAGATGATTATCCATAACAACCTATATTTCCTAATTATACATTATATTTTTAAATGAGCTACACAATCACAATACCTTAATCAAGATCAGAAATGCATATACATATAACAAAATTGACTTTAAATTTATATCAACAAAGCAAAATCCATACCAATGCAAATTATTCATATGTATATCATCTCCCCCTTTAAATGTAAAAGAACATTTATAAACAATATTTGGGAATATGGATGTAGTTTTTTCTCTCTAAACTTCTTCCTGCTGTATGGAGGCGCTGTTAATCAGGTCTTTCATGGTGTATCCTGTCTGCTACGTTCATCTCATTCGGCAGTTGAGTGAAATAATTTTCTGAAAGTGTTCACAGTGACCTTTCAGGAGGGTATGGTCTATTAAACCATACTTACCCGGAGGCAATCCACAGGTTCTCATCTTCTGTGAAAACAAAAGAAGAACCTCTTTTCCAAAGTATCATATCCTTAGACCCAAATTTTGAAGTCATTATACCTTTATAATAATATACATGCTAGTTTAGCTTGGCAACCCATACAATGAAATGTCTCTCTGCAGTTAGCTCCTTCACAGTCAAAAAAAATAAAGAAAACACAATAAAATACATAATCCAGACGGTCTGTGAATTTTCCATTTTTACATGGCTTGTTTTTATTTCTTTTAATCTATAACTATCTGGACTGTCACTTTAAAGACTTCACCTTTTTTTCCTAAAGTATCTCTCTATACTCTTTATTTCTTTTCTAATGGTGTAGGAGGTCCTTCTGTATTTCTGTTGCTTTCATTGGTTGAATAAAGAAACTGCCTTGGCCTTTTGATAGGGCAGCCCTTAGGTAGGTGGAGTATATATAACAGAATTCTGAGAAGAAGGACAGACAGACAGATGCCATGGTTTTCCTCCCCGAGAAGGACTCTGGTTAGACTCATGATGGTAAGCCACAGTCAAGTGGTGATATATACTAATGGAGATGGGTTAAATTAATATGTGAGAGTTAACCGATAAGGGGCTGGAGATAATGGACCAGGCAGTATTTAAATGAATACAGTTTCTGTGTAATTATTTTGGGGGTTAAGCTAGCCAGGCACCAGGAACATGGCCCACACCTCTTACTACAAATTGGCGCCCAACATGATTGACTGACTCCACGTAAAATCTGAGAAAGTTTTAGAAACAATACAGAGTTTAACACAGCTCCTTGCTGTTTGCTGACAGCTTGCCGCAGCTGCTTTAAGAGAGATTTTCCTGATTCAGCTGAAAAAAAAAAGCTGTGCCATTTTAAAACAAGGCTTCCTGGGCCCTGCCACTACTTCAAACTCCGGCTGTGGAGCATTTGTGGGCCCAGGAGGTTTATGTGCCCACTCAGGGTAGGGAACAAAGTAACTGAGACCATGCCTGTGGTTTGGAGCCTGCCTGGGCAGGCAGCACAATCAAGTCTACTAGGCATGCACAGGCAGGAGAACATGGCAGATTTCTGTCGCCATACACAGAGATGTTTCCAGGCTGCGCACTGCTCTGCATGGCAGATTTGGCTGTAAATCAGATAAAAAGTGATTATATGTTACACACTCATTCTCCGGGTTGGGCTGCTGAGCACAGCTCCTGCCTGGCAGCCCCAGAGCTAGCAGAAATGGTACATCCACCATTTTAAAATTGGAAAGAGGTGGAGCCAACATCCAGAGCAGCTGCAACCAAGCTTCTTAGCATTTTAAAAGCTCTTCAAGACAGTAGAAAATTAAGGACAATGCAATAGGACAGATTCAGATATAAAAGACCTCTAAATGGGTCACACTGTTGAATAAAGGTACATAGTAGGCTTAAAAGAGAAAAGAAATAAAGAGTGTAGAGAGAAGCTTTTTAAAAAAGGGTAAAGTCTTTAAAGAAACAGAGTACAGATAGTTACAGATTAAAAAAAAATAATAATAAGCCAAGTAAAAATGGAAAATTCACAGAATGTCTGGATTATGTATTTTATTGTGTTTTCTTTAAACTTTTTGACTGTAAAGGAGCTAATAACAGAGAGACTTTTCATTGTATGGGCTGAAAAACAAAACCAGCATGGATATTATTATAAAGGTATTATGACTTCAGAATTTGGGTCTAAGGATATGATGCTTTGGAAAAGAGGTTTTTCTTTTGTTTTCACAGAGGATGAGACCATGTGGATTCCTTCTACACCAATATGGTATGATAGACCACGCCCTTAAGAAAGGTCACTGTGAACACCTTCAAAAAATTACTTCACTCACCTGGTGACTGAGAAGAACCTGACACACAGGATACACCATGAAAGACCTGATTGACAGCACCCCCATACAGCATGAAGAAGTTTGGAGAGAAAAAACTATGCCCATGTGCCCATATTCCCAAATATTGTTTATAAATGTTCTTTTACATTTAAAGGGGGAGATGATATAGATATAATTATTTTGCATTGGTATGAATCTTGGTTTGTTGATATAAATTTAAAGTCAATCTTGTTATATGTATATGTATTTCTGATCTTGATTAAGGTATTATGATTGTATAGTTCATTTAAAACTGTAATGTATAATCAGGAAATATAGATAGTTAATGGATAATCTTGATATAGCCAAGCTTGTAGTCATGTTAGTTAGATTTTCTAGATATATAGAGGTATATTTCAGTTAGATAGACATTCTTCATATCTCTCAAAGACTACAGAATATGGCATTTTAAATGTCTTTGTAACTTAGGGCTTTTCATGACAATGAGACACATCTGCTCCTGGCAGCACCAAACTACTTCAAGAGGAAGATGGGCACTGAAGAGGCTCCTTATGGAGTTTGATAGCCATTTAGGCAAGAAACTGCTCTTGCCTGGACTGTTGCACAAACTGGACATGAAGAACCCACAGAGAGACACTGTTGAACATGCCTAAAGGTGAGATGATCCTTCATGGTTCCTGATTCATGAAAGAGTCTGCAAGACATTCTACAGGACACAGAAAAAAGTGACTGAACTGTCTTTGAAATTTTCTGCTTCATGGGAAAGTCTGTGGGCCTGTAGGCTGAAGATGGATGCCCCAATGGTAGAGAAGAACATGGGTGACTGTACAGGCAGCGAGATGTCTCTGTCATTTCTAGAGTTTTGGAAGTTGCTTACTTCTCATTTACTTAGGTAATATTATATCCTTCGGGAGTCTTTGATGGAGTTGAAGAATACATAGATAGTTATAGTTTTCCTTTGTTGTGATAAAAGATAAAATAGATATAAATATTGTAAGTATAATTTTTGCTTGATAACTGTTTTGTTATATGTAATTTTACTATGTTAAAGTTAAAGACTTCCTTTTTGTTTAAACAGAAAAGGGAAAATGGTGTAGGAGGTCCTTCTGTATTTCTGTTGCTTTCATTGGTTGAATAAAGAGACTGCCTTGGCCTTTTTATAGGGCAGCCCTTAGGTGGCAGAGTAGACGGAACAGAATTCTAGGAAGAAGGACAGACAGGCAGACATCATGGTTCTCCTGCCTGAGACAGATGCTGGTTAGGAATCTTTCCCAGTAAGCCACGACCTCGTGGTGACATACAGATTATTAGAAATGGGTTAAATGAATATTTAAGAGTTAGCCAAGAAGAGGTTAGAACTAATGGGCCAGCCAGTGTTTTAAATGAATACAGTTTCTGTGTAATTATTTCGGGACTTAAGAAGGGCAGTGGGACAAAAGGCAGGCTCACTCCTCTTACTACAATGGCCAAGATAAAAACACTGATGACAACTTATGCTGGAGGAGATATGGGGCAAAGGGAGCACGCCTCCATTGCTGGAGAGAGTGCAAATTGGCAAGCCCCTTTGGATATAAGTATGGTGATTTCTCACAAAATTAGGAAACAACCTTCCTCAAGACCCAGCAATACCATTTTTGGGTATATACCCAAAGGATGCTCAATCATACCACAAGTTCTATGTCCATAGCAGCATTGTTTGTCATAGCCAGAACCTGGAAACAACCTAAATACCCCTCGACCAAAGAATGGATAGGGAAAATGTGGTACATTTATACCATGGAGTACTAGACAGCAGAAAAAAATAATGTCATCTTGAAATTTGCAGGCAATATATGGATCTGAAAAACATCATATTGAGTGAGGAAACTCAGACCCAGAAAGACAAATAGCATATGTACCCACTCATAAGTGGCTTTTATACATAGAGCAAAGAAAACCAGCCTACAATTCACAATCCCAGAGAACCTAGACAACAATGAAGACCCTAAGAGAAACATACATGGATCTATTCTACATAGGAAGTAGAAAAAAACAAGATCTCCTGAGTAAATTGGGAACATGAGAACCATGGAAGAGGGTTGAAGGTTAGGGGAAAAGGGAGTGGAGTAGAGAAAAATATATAGCTCAATATAATCAATATAAAAGGGAAAAGGAGTTTATTGGTACTCACAGATATAGAGGAATAGGATTCCATCATTACAGAGAAGCATGGTAACAGGAAGTTGGGTGCTAACATGTTTATTGTTATTGTTGTTTCTACTTTTATTATTATTTTTGATGGGGTGGTCTGTGAGGTTTGAAAGATCCAAGCTAGGCCCAGTGACTCTCTCTTTCTTGTAGATGGAACATTCTATCCCGCCTGGTCCTGCATCTGTTCAGTCCCAAAGAAGCACACAAAGGCTTATATTAATTATAAACTGTTTGACCCATCAGCTCAGGCTTGTTATTGACTATCTCTTACAACTTAAAATAACCCAAAATTCTTTCCTATGTTTAGCCACGTGATTTGGTTCCTTTTCTCAATGAGGCATTCTCATCTTGTTTTCTCTGCATCTGGCTGGTGACTGCCTCTCTGACTTTCTTCTTTCCCAAATTATCTTAGTCTGGTGACCCCACCTATATTTTCTGCCTGACTATTGGTCAATTAGCATTATATTAAACTAATATGAGTGATAAATATTTATATTGTACAAGACTGTTATCCTACAACACTTACTGCTAGTGTGGATCTAGCTCCTTCTCTAGTACCTTGTCTGCCTGCATGCCACCAAACAATACACTATGCTAATAATGAACTAAACCTCTAAAACTGTAAGCAAGACCCAATTAAAAAAGAGTTTCCATGGTCATAATGTTTCTTCACAGCAATAGAACTTTGACTAACATAGAAATTTTTACTAGGTAGTGAGATATTTCTGTGAAGGCCTGAGCATGCTACTTGTTGGTAGAATGTGGACTTTGGGACATTAGATTAGGAAAGCAGTTGAATAGTTTAAGTGGGTCTTAATGGACCATACTAGTAGAAGCATGGAAGACAATGATACTGAGAGCAAAGTAGATTGTGATGGCCTGCCTCAAGAGGTTTCAGAGGAGAAGAATATTAGTATGTGGCCCAGAGGCTGTTCTTGTGATATTTTGGTGAAGACTGGTGCTGCTTTCTGCCCTTGCCAAAAAAGTCTGCCTGACACTAAGTTGAAGAGTTTTTGATTAAGGGCATTGGCAAAGGTGATTTCAAGACAGCTTACTATAGACTTTATAATGGGGTTATAGTGGCCATTTTAAGATTTGTATTGAAAAGAAATAAGTTGAACAAGGAAAAGTGCAAAGTGTACAGTTTGAGGATGAAAGGAGCACCAAGAAGTGTACTGAAGGCAAGTCTATTTCTCAAAGAGATAAAAAGATTACCAAAAATTCTGGTGCTGAATGAAGTAAAAGGAATGGTGATTTCATGGCAAACTTTCAACTTATGAAAAGGAATTAAATAAAAGCTTAGGAAGTGAAGGAAATCATCAAGAAAGCTGGTGAAAATGTTTTTGAACAAGGGAACAAAGCTCTAACCCTTACAAGAAGAAGAACTTGGCAGCATTGCCCATGTATTTCTGATATTAGAGTCAAGGATACATAAAAGGGATTTTGAAATCTTCCTCTGAGACTAAGGAAAGCCACTGATGGCAGGCATGTGCCAGTGGTGTCCCCAGGGAGGCTCAGAGAAGTCATTGCTGAAGCTGGGAGAGTGGAGCCTGGTTTGTATTGGAGACCCCAAGATGTTGAAGACATTAAAATCATGAGAAACCTGCCAATGAGAGCTGAAGACTTGGTAAGGAACCAGCCTAAGAGAAAAGAGTGTGTTGCAGTCAACAGATTGAAAGGAATTGGAAATCTGAAGAGCACTTTGACATCAGACATGGAGATGCAGAGTTTGGATATTTTGGGTTTTGGTCTTACTTTGGTCTAGTATTTACTCACTATGCTCCCTTTTAGAATGGTAAAGTATATTCCACATCATTGTCTGTTGATAGTATGTGATTTGTTTTTTTTATTTTTATTGTTATAGGGAGTAGGGTTGAGAGTCTGCATGAATCTCAGAAGAGGCTCAACTTTGGATTTAAGCAATGTTGAAGCTATAATATACTATGATAATTTTTGAGGTTGGACTAAGTGCATTTTGCATTATGATTTGGCTACAGTCCTATGTAGGCCAGCAGGTAGAATATGGTGATCGAAATAAGAATGACCCCTATGGGCTTTGAATAATTAGGAAGTATCATTAGTTGTTGAAGCAAGTGTGACCTTGTTGGAGTAAGTGTGTCACTGTGAAGGTGGTTGAGATTTCAAGAATCCATGTCACACCTAGTCTCTCTCTCTCTCTCTCTTTCTCTCTCTTCAGCCTGAGGATATGTATATAGAGCTCTCAGCCCTTTCTCCAGCACCATGTCTGTCTGAAGACTACCATGCTCCCTACTATGCAAAAAAAAAAAAAAAAAAAAAAAAAAAACGGGCTACACCACTGAAACTGTAAACCAGTCATCTCCTCTTATAAAATTTTTCTTTATAAGAGCTTCTGTGGTCATGGTGTTTCTTCACATCAATAGAACTTTGATGAAGATTTGCAGGTAATCCTAGCAATGAGGATATTGGAGACAGGAACTTCCTTGAAGTTTACCAACTTGCTAATCTTGCTTAATCTATGAGCTACAGGTTCAATGAGTATTTCTAGCTTAATAAATAAATAAATAAAGTGAACTGCAACAGATGAAGATACATGAGAATTGGGGCTACTATAAGCTTCTGAACAGGCATATACCACAAACACTACACATATAAGCAAGATACAACTATAGACACATAGTAGGCCTTCACTGTAAAATTTAAAGTATGAATACATACTTCATTTAATAAATATTCCTCACTTAATAGGTTTCAAAAAGTAGATAAAGTGTTCAAAATGTAAGAATGAAAAAGCTAAAGTTCCAATTCAGAATCTGATTATCTAGTTGATAAAACAAATCCATGATTATTATATTATACTTATTATATCATATGATTAGATGATACTATAAGAAGTTAAATATAGATAAAAGCAGAGGAGGATGGATAGCCCAGTGAATCTGCCAGAAATATATGCTATTACTCCAAAGTAAAACAAAGTTTTCTCACAGTGGAAAGCTCAACAACAAAGAGACAGCAGTGGAGCACAGACTCGGATCTGGAAGATGAGGTACAAGAGAGAGCTTGCTCTAGGGGGAAATGAGTGCCTGTAGTCATTTGAAAATAGTGAAACTTATTTTTGAACTTAGAGGTACATTGTTTTGTAAAGAAAGTTTTATTCAATACACTCAAAAGGCTGGAGGTTTAGAGACAACAAGAACATTACCTGCTTTCAGGAACATCCTGAGTAAGAATTTATAGTATATCTGTAACAATCAACTGTCTTCTGTTAGGGTCAATGTAACTAGATTTATATTGAGTTCTTTGATCCACTTGGACTTGAGTTTTGTACATGGGTATAGATATGAATCTAATTGGATTCTTCTACATGTTGACATCTAGTTATGCCAGCATCATTTTTTTTAAAGATGCTTTCCTTTTTCCATTGTACCATTTTGACTTCTTTGTCAAAAATCAGGTGTTCATAAGTGTGTGGATTAATGCCAGGATCTTCAATTTGATTCCATTGGCCCATACCAAGCTGTTTTTTTTTTTTTATCACTATAGCTATATAGTAGAGTTTGAAGTCAGGGATAGTGGGGCCTCCAGAAGTTCCTTTATTATACAGGATTGTTTAGGCTATTCTGGATTTTTGTTGTTTTCCATATGAAGTTGAGTATTACTCTTTCAAGGTCTATGAAAAATTGTGTTGGGATTTTGATGGGGATTGCATTGAATCTATAGATTGCTTTTGTAAGATTGCTATTTTTGTTATGTTGGTCCTACCTATCTAAGAGCATGGGAGATCTTTCCATTTTCTGGTATCTTCTTCATTTCTTTCTTTAGAAACTTAAAATTCTTGTCATACTGGTCTTTGACTTGTTTGGTAAGTGTTACCCCCAAGATATTTTATATTTGTGGCTATTATAAAAAGTGATGTTTATTTTATTTCTTTCTCATCCCATTTATCATTTGTATATAGGAGAACTTCTCATTTTTTTAGTTAATTTTATATCCTGTCACATTACCAAAGGTGTTAATCAACTGTAGGGGTTCTCAGGTAGAGTTTTTGGGGTTGCTTATATATACTAGTATATCGTCTGTGACTAATGACTTCAACATGCATCCTGTTACATTGATCCTGATAGAAGAGAGAGTGGAAAGTAGCCAATAATGCATTGGCACAAGAGAACACTTCCTAATATATCACCAGCAGCACAGACACTGAGAGCAACAATCAATAAATGGGACCTCCTGAAACTGAAAACTTCTGTAAGGCAAAGAACATGGTCAATAAGACAAAATGACTGTCTACAGAATGGGAAAATATCTTCACCAACCCCTCATCTGACAGAGGGCTAATCTTCAAATATATAAAGAACTAAATAAACTGGACAACAAGATCCCAAGTAATGTAATTAAAAAGTGGGGTACATAGCTAAACAGAGCATTTTCATCAGAAGAATCTCAAATGGCTGAAAGACATTTAAGGGACCGCTCAACACCTTTAATCATCAGGGAAATGCAAATCAAAATTACTCTGAGATGCCATCTTACACCTGTCAGAATGGCTAAGATAAAATTCATGAGAACAGCTTACGTTGAGGAGGATGAGGAGTCAGGGGATCACTCCTCCACTGCTGGTGGAAGTGCAAAATTGTACAGCCACTTTGGAAATCAGTATGACAATTTCTCCGAATTTTACTCAGCTATAAAAAAAGAAAAAAATAACATCATGAAATTTTCAGGCAAATGAATAAAACTAGAGAAGACCATCCTGAGTGAGGTAACTCAGACTCAGATAAACAAACACAATGTTATTCACTCATAAGTGGATATTAGATGTGAAACAAAAAAGAGTCAAACTACAATCCACGCTTCCAGAGAAGCTAGGTAAAAAGGAGGACCCTAAGAGAAACACATGGATTGCCCTGGGAAAGGGAATTAGATGAGATCTCTTGGGTAAACTAGGAGTCAGTAAAGGGGAGGTTAAAGAGGATGAGAACATGAGAGAACAAGATGGTTGAGGGGAGGAGACATGGAGTGGGAGAGCAATGAAAGAGATATCTTGATGGAGAGAGCCACTATGGGCTTAGGGAGAAACCTGAAGATAAGGAAATTACCAAGAATCCACAAGGATGACCCCAGCTAATACTCCTAGCTATGGTGAAGAGGGTGCCAAAACTGGCATTCCAACTATCATCACAGAGCACTTATCCAGTAACTGATGCAACTAAATGCCGAGATCCACAACCAAGCACCAGGCTGAGCTCCTGGGATCCAGTTGAAGAGAGGGAGGAGGAAATATATGAGCAAGGGAGATAAAGATTGTGATGGAGAAATCTACAGAGACAGTTGAATCAAGCTCGTGGAAAATCATGAACTCTAGCTCAACAACTTTGGAGCATCCATGGGACCAAACTATAACCTCCATATGTGGGAGACAATAGTGAAGCTTGTACTATGTGAGGGGACCCTGTCAATAGGACCAGGATCTATCCCTGGTACATGACCTAGCTTTTGGAAGCCTGTTCTCTATGGTGGTATACAATGCCCAACCTTAATGCAGGGAGGAAGGTTTGGTCCTGCCCCAAAATTAATATGCCAGACTTATTTGACTCCCCATCAGAGCCCTTACCCATTGGGAGGAGTGAATAAGAACTGGGCTGGGAGTGAGGCAATGGGGGTGGCAGAAGGATGGGTGGGAAGGAGAACCATGGTTGAAATGTAAAATGAAATTTAAAAAAATAAATACTAAAAAAATATCTAGCTAGAAATAAGCCAAGCTAAGTCAGTCCTTCAAGGGTTAAAAAAAGAGAGGATCAACTATCCTTTAAAAAAATGTCTTAACAGCTTCTCCTGAAAATGCTATAACTGAGATTCCACTTTATATTAATGAAGAAGTTGGTGTCTTTAGTCTCAATAAATATATTGAATAACTTTTATGCTCTGTCTCATTTTTTCATTTGTTCTTATTAGGCTTATTACTGTTTAGTAAATAGCAATATTCTGCAAATGTTGTGCCTCTGTCCATGTTGCAGAGACCTCCCTGTCATTTGGACTCTATTCCCAGGAACTGTGAGCTCAAAAAACCCCTTCTTCCCTGATTTCCTTTCTGTCACAGCAACAGAAATGCAACTAATACAATAGTTATTATTAATTTATCATCAATACATCATCAGGGACTTTTGCTTATGGAGTTATAGATACCATGGTGATGAGATTACTGGACTCCTGCAAGTTTATCTAGAAGTTAACTGACAGGCATGTGTTGAACCACTCAAGTGAACTGTGTCTTTATTATATACACTGAGTAACCTAGAATCTAAGAGTTTTAAAATGAAAACACTAAGAAGGGAAGAAAAATGGATGTAAAAACCTGTGCTGTGATACCTGCTGCTGAACACCAAGAATTAAATTCTACAGTGAGACCCAGAAGAATTCATAGAACACAAGAGGTTGTAAGTAAAATGTTCCCACCATGAACACTGAGTGGGTAAGTATTTGAGTCAAGACCAGCTTGAATATGAAATACTTACTCATCACATGAGGTCATTTATAAGAGACTGCTGACCACACCTTATTAGTGAGAAAGAACAACCTATAAAATATATACTACTGTAGCTCTGCCCAACAATGGTTGAGCCACTCCATGAAGAATATACACTGATTTTTTTGATTTGTGAGAACAAGATGTAATAGGTGATGTATAATAAATCAATCCCAAGAATTCAAGCTAAACGACTATCTGTGAAGTAAGGCAGAAATAAATAAATTACAACCAAAAGCAACAATCAGAAGAGTCACACAAGGATGGTGAACAAAAGAGAAAATTGATAGTATATTATTTAAACCAGGAGCAGACAATGACATAGAAGATACAAGAACTACCAAATTGATCTGAAAAATGTATATATAAGGTATGAAACTGTAGGATTCAGAATGGAAGGGGGTAGTGCAATACCAGAGACAACAGAGGAGAATAGCAGATAAATTTAAGAAAAAAAAAAGAAGAATTAAAAACTATTTGCAGGTCTCGCAGAATCCAAGACTGAAAACAACAGAAATATTTCACTGAAATATTACTTAACTTTGAAATAGTCTCAGACCTAGATATAATGTAATTGAAGCTTTAAGATCAGATGTTGTAGAATGAAAAGATCTATTCAGTTATATATGAAAGTTTTCCTAATTTGGTATAGTCTATAAATTTATAGATCTAAAAGACTTAAAAAGTCTCAAGTGGGGTATATAAAAAAGATAAAATCATACTCAGACACTATATTCAATTTAAAAAGTTAGTTATAGAAATATAACCTTGCAACTCAGATTAGACTGTTTTTAAACAAGAGTCTAAAATAAAGTCATAAGAAAATAGGCAAATCAGATGCAAATGAAGAGATAGCTTTAAATTGTTACAAGAAACTCTGAACTTAGAATTCTCTATCTTGTTTTTGTACTAAAAGTGTAAAAAATATATTTAAATCATGCCTTCCTAAGGAAAAGTCTTAAGACCTAAAATGAACAAAACAGATTATAAGAAAAAAAATTGAATTTTGTCAGAAATATCAAATAGAAATGGGATTGTTTTAAATACAAATGTATTACAATTGAAGGTATCTAGAGAGTGAACATATAGCTGACAACTGCAACAAGAACAGGACTTCCTCTTTTTCCTGACATGCAGTTATTACAGCAGCATGAGCTCAAGGGCCCATGCTAATGGACATGGCAGTAGTAGAGTCAAGGGCCCATGCTAATGGACATGGCAGTAAGCAGAGTCAAGATGCTCTGAATTATATTGTTGTAGCTTATTGAGGAAAGGGGAGTTGGCTGTGCAAGGAATGAATATGGAAAAAGTCACTGTAGTGTTCTTTCTCTCTTTAAACACACACACCTACATGCACACATACATGTACACACACACAGAGACACATACACACACATATACACAAACCACTATTTGTATTTTTTTCCTGAAAGGACAAATACTGATCTTCTTTTTAGAATACAAAATAAATAAATAACCTTCATACAAAATTGGTTCCCAGACATCCTTCCCTATGCTACAGAGAACTGAGAAGGTTACATGTTACCAAAGAGCAGACAGAGGAGACATTCTGGTGGGGTGGGGTGGCCTGTAGAATTGGGAGATGGCTTTAGAGACAGGGTGTTTTTTACTAGACAGTAATCAGTGTACTAGTTGATGAACTGTCAGAGTATGAAAAGTATCCCTCACAAACCAGCATTCAGGTCTTTAAGGATTTGTTTTCAGCAAGTGGGTAATATTCAAATAAACCATTCCTGATAAAGCAATGTGCATGTCTGTGTATTGGTGAGCAAAGGATGTTGTGGGACAATGGTCTTTGACCCTGTAAATTTGTCATTTGTATTAATTCAATAAAATACTGATTGGCAAGTAGCCATGCAGGAAGTATAGGTGGGGCAACCAGAATAGGAGAATTCTGGGAAGAGAAAAGGCTTAGTCTGCGGTCATCATTCAGACACAGAGGAAGAAAGATGAGAATGCCTCACTGATAAAGGTACTAACGTGGCTAACACAGACAAGAATTATGTGTTGATGTAAGATGTAAGGGTTAGTTAATAAGAAAGCATGAACTAATAGGCCAGCCAGTTTATAATTAATGTAAGCCTCTGTGTGTTTCTTTGGGACTGAACAACTGCAGGACTGGGCAGGACAAAACCTTATGTCAACTAATGGCTCCAACATGAACAACTACATCCACATAAAACCTGAGAGAGCTTGGGAAGTAATTCTAGACACAAAAGAACAGAGTTAAACACAGCTTCTTGGTAGCAGCATTTTCTCTGGTAGGCTCTGTTTGCTAGAGGCAAGCACATCTAATTTAAGAGAGGCTTCCTGACTCAGCTTTAGCTGCAAAAACCTTGCAGCCATTTTAAAAGGCTCTGCCACCAAACACTTAAATGGTGTTGATGAATAGTTGACAACATACTTCTTGGTAGTGGCAGGGACCTTGAAACTCCATACAGTTGTGGCAACAAACATGGCTCCCACCAGTACCTCCGCCATGAAGCTAGACTCTTAGAAAGCTAAGGAATGGGGTGAATCCAGCCATCAAAACCAAGGCTTTAATCCTAGCCATGTTCCTTAGCAAATTAAAGATTCAGGTGGTCAGAAAAAAAGAGATATGCAGTAAAGATAAATTCAGATGAAAAATAAAACCTCTAAATGGTTTACAGCATGTTTAAAAATATGTGTAAACTTGGGAGAGAAAAGAAAAAAATAAAGTCCTTTTAAAAAAAAAGAGAGTAGTTGGTGTGGTGGCACACACCTTTAATCCAAAACCTCATCTCTAAAGTAACATCTTTTGACTTAAATTTTGAAGTCAAGGCATTTTCAAAATACATGTGTTGGATTAATCCATCAGCATTTATAATCAAATGTCTTTTAGCAGCTGTTGTTCCTTCCTCAGCCATCAAACAATTCAAAGACAACACAATAATATACAGTATTCAGATTCTCTGTGTATTTTCCATCTTCATGTGGCTTTATTTTAAACTCTGTTTCTTTTATTTTTAATTTTTGTTTTTTTTTTTGAGACAGGGTTTCTCTGTGTATCTTTGGCTGTCCTGGAACTCACTCTGTAGACCGTCCTGTCCTTGAACTCATAGAGATCCACCTGCCTCTGCCTCCCAAGAGCTGGGATTATAGGTGTGTGCCACCACACCAACTACTCTACATAATGTCATGAAGCAATGCAAGCACCAATCTGAAAAATAAGCATGCTGTCTTTAAATTTCTTTCTAACAATGGGAAGCATCACTTTTCCAAGCTTTCTTCAACATAGACTGTGTAACTACACTGTTCCTTCTTGGACTTTAATTTATTCATCTGAGAAATAAATTATTGAACTATAAGTTCCCCTGGCTCATGCTGGCTTTAATAGTCTGTATAGACTCTCTTCTTTCTTCAAAAAGAATAGCCCATCCTTTTCATGACTAAAGCCTCCTTGACATTTAACAAAATGTTACATTTGCCCCTCAAAAAATGTTTATTCACCGTGGACAAGTGCTTACAGCCAACAGGTACTGAGGTGGCAATCAGGTAAGAGGACATTTTGAGGCTTTTGTTCTAAACTCTTGGCCTCTAGCCATGTGTTTAACATACCCTTTGCAACGTTCTTTGTATATTTTGGACAACTGTCAGGTGCTTCATGTGATGCCAGCTTTCCAAAGAGGAGTGTAAGGATGTGTGAAGCACAGGACAGCCTCACCTAATTTGTTGAGACATAAATCAATCCCAGTAAGTATATTAGACAAAAAAAGGAGAATGTTTTCATAGACTGGAGAGAAGTAATAGTTGAAGATATTACTTGAATGGACTGAAGATTATTGGCTCCTGACAGACTTGTAAGTGAAATACGCATTTCCTGAGAGCTCTCATAGGTCCTTTGTTTTCTACAAGGGTTCTGGCACTGACTGAAAACCTCACTCCTTTTCCTTCCATCACTATGAATAGCACTTCTTTGCCTGGTTTTAGGTATGTATATAACTATCTGTTGTTGTTGTTGTTTGTATGGGAAAACAGAAAGTCTCAAATGGGAATCAAAAGCTCCTCTACTGACTGGTGATGGCACATGTTCATTAAGAAGGACATCTCTGTTCTATGATCTGTGGGGAATTGTCCTCTGGAGAAAAATGCTTGACTTACTGTGCAGCCCAGGTAGACTGGATTACTTCACTTTGGGCTATGTCGGCAAGGCTTTGTTTCTTTCTCCCTTATCCTGGTTGGAAGTTACCTTCCTTGTCACTCTATCAGCTTGCCCCACTTGTGGAAGGCATAGTACCATTTCATTAATAGAACTGTCTTTCAGAATATGTCCTAGTTAATATTCACTGTCATTTCTTCTCTCTGAGTTTGCATTGTCTGGTCAAGTGGACAGGCTGTCTATTGGTAGTCTCAGTAGATGAGGAGGTCATAGCAGGGCATCTTGAAGAGTAATAGGCTACATGGAGGGAGGGGAAAACAGTAGAGAGAGTGGGAAGAGGGAAGGCAGAAGGGAGGGGTAACAGAGGCCTGAAACTGATTGTGTTCATTAAAGTAAAGAGTTTCAGATGGAGACAAGAAAGGGTAAGGGGTGGGCCAGGAGCTACTGCTCTAACTGAGCTGTAGGCAGAGATAAAAAACTAGCAGCCACATCAACACCCAGCTGTCAGAACATAAGCCATAAAAAATCTGGCTCAGAAGACATCAGAGTTAGAATCTTAGAGGAATGTCAAAGATTAAATCTGCTACTACAAAGAAAGAAAAGGTAAGAAAGAGGTCTGAAGCAGCCAACTAGGCCAGTCAGAAAAGAGGGGTGCGAAGAACATAGTGACTCAACCTAGGGGCAATGCTCTTACTGGCAAGGGATCTCTTGAATGGGCCAGGTGCTACAGTTCTTTTGTTCTTGTTTCATGTTTCATGTGTGCATGTGTGTGTGTTGCTTATAGGCATATGTGTATTATATTTACATATGTGTGGATATACCTGTTTGTGAAGATATGTGTGGAGGCCAAAGTTTGTTATGATTGTCTCTCTCTCTCTATTGCTCTCTACTTTATTACCCAAGACAGATTTTCTTACTGATCCCAGCACACCCTGATCATTTTTGTCTTGGTATATCATTTCTGCCTTCAAAAGACTTAGTTTGCAAGTCAGCCTTCATGTCCACACTGTTTGCTTTTTAATGTGGATACTGGGATCCAAATTTCATTCCTCACATTTATGTAGCAAGCATCTTATTCACTGAGCTATTTCTTTTCCTCAGTAACCCACATTCCTGGCTTAGAAGCAAAAAGAACATACTCAAGTATGCTGTGGGATGGATAACAAGATAGTTTGTAGAGGAATTGATGCCAACATCACTGTATAGCCCCCAATACCAGTCCTAACTCATGACTCAGATACTATATCTTGTGCCAAGAAACTATTTCACACATGGACAAACCCTACTTCAAGTTGCTATCTCACTGGCTGATATATTATACCCAAATTGGCAAATGCCCATCAATTTACATATTGACATACTTCAGGGGTGTGGCCAGTCTATAGATTTGGAGTACCAGATGGTGATAGAAGTAGCATTTCCTATCATCACCCCTTTATAATGAAATGCTAGTATCCAGATATGTCCCCAGGCCTCACAAGTACTTCAGAACATATTCACAGGGTGTTTGTGAGCTTCTCACCATTTTTGTTCATCTTGGGCTGTGCTGCATCTTTATTGATGAAGTTTCACAATGGTTTCCCCTGGGGCAGACTCTTGGATCCCTCATTGCTCATAATATATACCAAAAGAAATTGTTTCATGTTCTTAGGACTAACAGAGGCTTCAGTGAGACTTTTCTTGGGGTTATATCTTTTCTTTTCATATCCTCCAGTATGTGAGCATGGTATAGAGTGCAGAAGTGGTCAGCAGATAAGACTCGTGGGCATTCCTTTTCATCTACCTTTTATGTTCAGAAAGCCCTTTTTTGAATTTTAGCTCTATTTTCTCCTGGGATAAATTCTTTCTGTGAAAAGCTCAAGAGTATCCTTTACACAGACTCCTCACCAAACAAACAACAGGTCTTTCAACAAGCCAAGAGGTGTCTCAGTTCTACAAGAAATTCCTGTGCAAACCCTGCCCATAGAATTCTAACAATGTTCTCTTACTGTGGCCACTGATGACTTGATTGTTCTGAGGCCTTGTGCATAGACATGGGTGTGAGCATGCTTCAGTTTTAAGGGAGCCTGAACCATCAAGGGTTTGCTCTCATAACTCAGAGTTTCTAAATTACAGCATCATTATTCATGAAGAGCAAGACTCTCCTGAGGCCTCCTGGAACACAGGTGTATTTTATAAGCTGTTTTTTTTTTTCTGAGAAAATTGAAGAGGTCTTTAAAAGCTCCTTCACCTCTGGCATGACATTTTCCTGGAAACCTATCAAGAAATGTCAACCACCACCTTATTTATTTCATGAAGACTTCATCTGTCTTTTGTCGACGTTTAAGTTTTCCCTTATTTATCTGTCTATCATCTACCTATCTATCTGTTGATCATCTATTCATGTTGGAAATACTCCTAAACAAGGCCCTACACCAGTACTTTGACAAAGAGAAGTAGAGCCATAATGTATTGAAGTTGTTACTCACAGGTATGGGTAACTTTGAATAGTTTTCTAAGATGAATGTTACTGTCCTCTTTCTGCCATTAGGGAACAGAAAACAGAACAATTAAGCAACTTGTCCAAAGATGCACTGCTGTCAAGAGACAGAAGAGTTTGACTCCAACTTTTTGGCTAAATACAGCCTCTTCCCATTTGTTGAACTGCCCCTTGCCTCTGTGAGCCTCCCTTTTCTTTAACTCCAATAATAATTACATTTGGGATAACTTAAATTGAATTAAATGTGAACTGATTACACAATTTGAGTGTGTACACATGCACGCACACACACAGGTATATATAAAAAATAAGCTACGTATTTTCTAAAAAAAGAACCTACTTGCCCAAAACTTTAAGAATATTAGGCCTCCAAATTGCTGTGCTCATTTTAACACACATTTTTACTTCATGTTTGTTTTCATTGACTATCAATATGCATAAAAAGGTGAACTTATGGTTCTGAAAAGAGCATGGAGCAAGAATTCTTATTTCCTGTAAGTTCTGAGAGATGATGAAGGCAAGCAGGCTGGAGGGATGTCTTACAGAGAAGAGGAACTTGTGAATTGGAATGACAATGTGGACCAAAAGAAGAAACCACAAGTCAAAGTTCCACAAAAACCTTAGTTAAAAAAAAGACTTTAAAGGATATCTTCAATCATTTCAGAGTAGCATGTAATAAGGCATGATAATAGCTAAGCTTTTATTAGTATTCTTGTATGGTAATGATAATGTGATATTATCATTACCATTCTTACACGACCACAACCACAATTTTAGTAGCATTTTACAAAATAGAAAACTAGGAGAGAAAATGATTGGCACCCAAGATTAGTTAGTTTTCTATTCAGTATACATTACTGCACACTTAGTGACATCAACAGAACACACATTGGATGCCTCTCTGTTTTTATTGGTTAATAGTTCATCTACAGCTCAGCTGAGTCATTTGCTCAGTACCTCCCAAGGCTGTAATCAAGATTTTGGTTGGGCTATGTTCTTTATTTGGAGGCTTGGATGAGAAAAGATGCTCATTCAGTCTCTTGGTGATTGATCCCTGTAGGCTGCTACATGTTTAGAAGTTATGTGCAGTTTCCAGCTATGTGGTCTTTCTCACTATGGCTATTTACCTCACCAAACTTGGTGGAATAATCTTTAGAGTAAACCTGGAAGGAAGGCACCATCTTACAATATTATACAGTTGTGACAGTTACCTTTTTCATAATTCATTGGTTATGGGCAAATCAAAGAATCTACATACAAGAGACTATTTCACAAATGCATAAAAACCGTAAGACAGGAATTGTTGGGTCTTATGTGAGAATCTTTGTGTTTTATTCATCCAACTGTGACATGGAAAACAGAAGATGTAATCCTAAGGACTCCTAATGGACATTTTCTCATTGAGTCTGGAAACACAGGTATCAACAGAAATTTAAGAACAAATTTGCAGATTTTTGAATAGAAATTATTTCTATGACAAGTGTTTCAAATATCCCTCAATCATACTCTCCTTTTTCTTTTGTTTTATTCTTTCCATTTTTGCTTCTTTTTTTCCCTCCCTCCCTCTCTGCCTCCTTTTCTCCCTTCTTATCCCACACACTTTGTTTTCCTGATCTTGCTGTGTAGCCCAGTTCAGCCTAGAACTGTCTCCTGTAGCCCAGGTTGGCCTTGAATATGTAATCCTGCTTCTGCTGTCTCTGGACTCCTTCTCTGTCTTAAAAGGTCAGTCACTGATAGTATGTTCAGTCATAAACATTGCTTACTGTACTAAACCAGCCATCAGAATACAGTCATCTGCTAAAGACTTTGAGACAAACTTATATATTAACCAGCAGCAAATGCATGAATTGAGCACATGAATTGACATTATAAATTATTATACAGGACATGATTGTGCCACAAATGCTCTTTGGTTCTTTTTTCACTGGTCCTTCTATTCTGGGTCCTTTATGGTAGGAGGTGTAATGTAATTAGGATTCCATGCAGACAGTGAAGTCAGGTTGACCTAGGTTTACAGCTGACTACCAGCCAGGAAATATCTGTAAATCTCATGGATGAAAATCTTAAATTTCCAGGAACCTGACAAACTTGAATATATGCTAAAAGTTCTCCGTGTAACACCTTTCTGCTCATCTCTCCATATTTCCTAGTTGAGGAAATGATAAGCTCTGCCCTATGGAAAGCACTTATAGAATGGTGTCCAGAAATTAATCAGTCAATTCTTTCACCACATATTTCCTGAGAATGAATGAGTAAACAAAGGCTATAAATCAGATTAATATGGACTCCTGTTTAATCTGTGCAGTCACCTTAAATAGAATCAACAAAGCCAAGTAGAAATTGGGAATGTTTGCTCAATTATTTTCTGATGAGAATAATGAAAAACTGAATGAGTATAGTGTAAGTCAACAAAAGAGGAGTTAATGAACAGTAAGTAACCAATCAACTTTTTCAGGAGAAGCTAATATTGGACAAAGATTTGACAACTCATTTCAAAGAACAATCTGAAATTTCAGACTCTGTCTGCCCTTCCACTGCTCTTAGGAAAGGAAAGGAGACAGCTGTTTAGGAAGAAGAGGTGTGGGCTCACTGGTTCAACACCTATTCAACATGGCCTTTACATTAAGTATATAATGTCTTCACTAGCGTATAACAAGAAATGGACCCAGATGGCGGTGGCTCATGCCTTTAATCCCAGCACTTGGGAGGTAAAGGTAGGTGGATCTCTGTGAATTCGAGATCAGTTTGGTCTGCTAGTTCCAGGACAGCTAGGGCTGTTACACAGGGAAGCCCTGTCTCTAAAAACCAAAAAAAAAAAAAAAAAAAAAAAAAAAAAAAAAAAAAAAAAAAAAAAAAAAAAAAAAAAAAAAAAAAAAAAAGAAAGAAAGAATAGAAAAAAAAGGCAAACAGCAGAACAGAACTGAATCAGTAGTCACTGCCCTTGGATTCCTTTCCATTCATTGTGTTTTGTCTGGATTAATGCTGGTTGAGCATATGGAAAGGTAGGTGGATGATGTTGAAGTGCATCAATGTCAGTACATGACTTTCAAACCAGATGAAGCCTCTTGTCTTAAGATCACATGCAAATAATAGCTTAGAAATAGTCAGGCACTTGGGAATATTTGAACACACTTATTTTCTGTAGGAGTCCACAGTTTTTGGCATTTTTCCCTTTGAAAATTTTGTTCTATTCTGTGTCTGGCTTTTAACTTTGGCTTTCCCCATTTATAACCTCTTGGGTTATTCACACTCTTCAAAGCCCCACTTTAATGACTAGTTCTAAACTTGGTGATCACTCACCAGGACAAAGGTTGGACAGATGGGCACATTTACAATTGTCCATTTTGAATTACTGTACCAGAGCTGATCGGACACCAAATGCCTCTCCTTTTCCTCCATGTGCTTTCTAAATGTATTTTTTTCATGGATTTTGATAAAGTAGTAAGTCCTTTGAATCTGGCATCAAAACACCCATAAGTTAAATAATACACTAGAAAGGAAATATAAGTTTAAGTAAGGTAGCAATTATGCAATATGGACAAGAAACATCTCTGAGAGAGATTATTAAACGCTAGTTGCAGGCCACAACATTTTCCTGTTCTTTGGGTGAAGGAGATGCTTCTTTCTGGAAATGGAGAGGAGTATCTTGGGGTGCAGTGCAGGCCCTCTACCTTACAGTTATTTGCCTACCACAAGAAGGTGCTTAAAACTGAAATTTGTGGCTCAGCTCCTCATTTTTTCTTCTTGTGATACTGTGGCCTGGATACAAATGTCAATGTGTTGGCTAGAACAACCCTGTAAATATGGTGATGGTTCTCCTCCTGAAATATGAGAGGCAGACCTCAGAGAGGCTTTCCATCATTCCTTTGATCTGTTGCTCTGAAGTCACTTGAAACAATGAGACATTCATAATCTCTATTCCTGGTGGGAGTGCAAATTGGTACAGCTGCTTTGGATATCAGTATGGGGATTTCTCAGGAAATTAGGAAGCAACCTACCTCAAGAACCAGCAATACCACTTTTGGGTATATACCCAAAGGATGCTCAATCATACCACTATGCTCAGAGCAGCATTATTTGTCATAGCCAGAATCTGGAAACAACCTAAATGTCCCTTGACCGAAGAGTGGATAAGGAAAAGGTGGTACTTTACACAATGAAGTACTATGCAGTAGAAAAAATAACATCTTGAAATTTGCGGGCAAATGGATGGATCTAGAAAACATCATAGTCTAACACATGTTAATGAGGCGAGAATTCAAAATGGCACTGGAGAGAGGTTTAGAAGCATAAAGTCATTAAAAGATCCAAACTTCTCAGCATGACTATGTCTTCTTCAAGATCCCCCAGAACTCCCCATTGTTTATCAGAGCAACAGGTGTTGTTAATGACCATGCCAGGATATGATAATTGAAATTGCTCACAGTTCATTTTCCCTACATCAGTTTCCTGTGAGAGTAATCTTCACTGTTAACTTGGCTTCATTTTGAATCACCTAGGAAGCATACCACTGGGCATATCAGTGAGATATGCGGACAGATGCTTAACTGAGGAAGGAAGACTCACTAGAATATGGGTAAGAGCTCCACACAAACTGAATAAAAGATGACAAAGGATGAAGGCAGCTGAGTATCAGCACCTTTCTCTCCTCCTTCCTTACCACAGATTTAATGTGACCAGCTGGTTCAGGCTTCCAGCACCATACTATTCTTGCTATAGTGAATTTTATCCCTTAACCTGGCATCCAAAGTAAGTCTTTCCTTCTTTAAATTGTTATAACAATAAAAAGAAATAAACATGTTATATAAGACAGTTTAGAAAACATGCTGTTTGCTCAGGAACAGAAGGAGAATATCACATGTGTGCACGTACACACTTCCACACACCCCCACACCCCACACACATACACTAGTGGTATTTGCTATATATGCTCTAAAGCTCTTTGGCACACCTAGGTTCAAACTCCAGATTCTAGTTGTGCCCTCAGTAGATGTGCACCATAGGCTGATGGAACTTTCCCAAGTTTTGTTCTTCTTATTGGCAAAATGTAACTGTCATTTCTTCTTCAATGGATATTAGACATATAAATACAATGAAGAAAATCTCAGGCAAAGTGTTTCATGGATGATTCTTTTTCTTATTTAGCACTGGGTAATTATGGTCCTTCTAACATTCAGGCTGACCCACGAGGTGTGTTATTTGAAGTTTAACTGAACTTTGTTTGCTGGGAAGGAGATTTCTGCAGTGTGCTGACCTCATGATCTGTACAACCCTTTAGCCTGGCGAGACCTCTGGAGTACTCATTAAACACACAGCAGGTTGAGTCCAAGGGAGACCCAGAATATACACTGGAATTGAAGTCTGGAAGGCCTCCGTAGCTGTGGCTTTTCTTTTCTACCAGAACTAAGTCCTCCAGGAGCAGCATCGACATCTACAAAGCTTTCAAACTTGACTTTTCATTTCTCCTCTCTGCAGAACTGTGCTTGACTTGGCCTTTTCATCTCGGCATTTAACTGAGAAGAATTTCAATTGTTTGCAGTCAATCCCATGGTGCTTTTCCAATTTACCTTTGTTTTCTTTGGGATTGTCAGAGAAACCTCATGTGGCTTGCGTAATTCACTTGTGATTCCAGAAGAGCCTGGCGCCTCAAAGTCACAGAGGAGTTCTTTAAAAGATCTCCACAATATATGTGAGGGGAAAGCGTTGGAATGGCAATCAAGAGATCAGTGTGACCCTCCTGTCTTCTGCTTAATCATTATAAGTGTATGACCTTCAATAAGACAATCCTTTGCCTTTGGGACCTTAGGGTTTCATTTGTACATGTGTTGTTGTTTTTATTAGTGTGTATTCATTGTACATAGTAGTAATTTGCACAAAGATTGCATTTCATCTACTTTGACTATATTTCTCCCCACATACTTTCCATTTTTTTGCCCTTTTTTATCCTCTGATCACCTTTGCTTCTTTATCTCCAATAACGCTGCTTCTACTTAACTGTTGATATATGCATATGTTTATTTATGTATGTAAGATCCATTGTAAATGTAAGAATGGTGCCAACTTTTGTTACTTAGTGATATTTCCTGGGACATATGTATTTCTTCAGTGGCAAATAGAATCTTTATTCTTTACAATTCTGATTTATTTTACGCACTTTGATTTCCAGCACTGCTTTATTGACAAAAGGGTTCATTCACAGTATTTTTATGTCACTACATTATGCTGATCTGTAATGGTCAGTCATGATTCCACTTCTTTTAACAACAACGTGATCAAAGGATATGTTTGCTCCACTATGCAGTGATAAACTCAGAAAACCTTCAATATTGGTTAGATGAATTGAGGGTCTGTGGAAAATATTTGGTAGCCATTTCATCGGGATTGTAATTCTAACTGCCTTCAGGTAAAATGTAAAAATTCTCAACCTGCTGTGTGTTTAATGAGTACTCCAGAAGTCTTACCGGCTTTAAAGGGCTGTGCAGCCAGCCCATGAGGGTTGCATGCTGCAGAAATCTCCTGCACAGCAACCAGTGTTCAATTTATGATGATCACTGTAGCAAGGTCAGCAATTGCTTGAATTTCAGATATTGCAGATGTTGCAGAGTAAAATGGTAACAGTACTGGGTAGAGTCAAGCCCAGAAATAATGATGTCAATACCTGGGGCAGGGCCCTCCTTTCCACACTCAGGAACATATTGCCATCTGGCTTGTGTTCTGCTTTCTTCTGAGTCCAGATGTGGATCCAGCAACCTTTGTTTACTCGCCCCAGGCAATCTGAATATTCTGGAAGAGTATCTAAATAAAGCACTGCTGCTGTCGTGCCACACAGACACATGGCTCTTGGTGTAAGGGTGGGAAACACAGCACACTATGTCAAATCTCCTCAAAATTTATATACAATTATATATGATTAATTATATATTAAGTCACTTTAGTGGTTTTGTGGAGATAAATTCTTTCTGGAAGTAACCAAGTTAAATAAGGTGGTAAATGAGTAGTACTTATATAAGAGACCAAGGAGCTCAGTTTCTTCCATGGAAGGATGCTTCAAGATAACTGTCCTCAAATCAAAGCAGTGGACCTTATCAGTCCTCATCAGTTCTAGCCTCTCTGACTGTCTGATCTTGAGCTGTCTTCATCTCATCTAGAACTATGAATACCAATTCTGTAGATTAAGTTCACTCACTCCCCCAGGTCTGGTATCTTCTCTTTTTAAATTATTTACTTTGCATTTTATTGTTTCACAATTTCCTGAAAGTATATAATGTGTTTTGAACATTTCTACCCCAATCCACCCTTCCAATTCCTTCTCCATTGCCCTCACCATGTTCCCTTTCCAACTTCATGTGTTTAAAAAGTCCACTGAATCCACTTTGTGCTTTTAATATGTGAATAAATGTAGAACCATTTCCTGGAATTCTGACAGCCTCTCAAGTGACAAAAACCTAATGGAAAATAGCTTCCTCCTCTCCCAGGAACCACTTGACAATAAGGTATGGGTCAGATTTTATGATTTCTCCTCCCATCCCAGTCCATGCTGGGATATTGTTTTGTTTTGTTTGTTTTGGTTTGGTTTTTTGGTCGTGTGCATGCAGTCACAGTTGAAGTGTGAAATGATCCTGCAAGGCCCTGAAAATAATGTTTCTCTGTTAACATCCATTACTTCAGGCTCCCACCATCTGTCTTCTCTTCCACAGTGGTCCCAGAGCCTTGGGGGAATGAGTTATTATATAGACGTCTCATTTGAGGCTAAGCACTTCATAGGTTTCTGTATTAGTCACCATTTAATGCAAAAAGAAGCTTCTCTGATGAGAGTTGAGAAATGCCCTAATCTATGGGTGTAAAGAAGAGAACGTAGGGGGAAATGTATTATCATGACCTTTTAGCAGAGTAAGAATAGTAGGTTCTCCTCTGTGGCCTAGGATTGAGCCACCAGCTTTTGAACCAATTAATAGTACCACATGTGAGTTCTGATTTGTGGAGACGTCCAATCAAAGTGGAGTGGTTTACCCCCATAACAATTATTCCATTATTGCACCTATAGGTTTATTTTGCCAGGCCAGTTATTACTATAGCTCACAGAATTCATAGCTGTGTAAGAACGTTAATTGTGTTACTTCCCTTACATTACTATGAAGGTTACAAAATAAGGATAAAGCTTCTAGGTAGATACCAGGTTGGTTTCTCTATGCTCTGTGACTCATGTTTTTGGTCTTTAGCAATAAGGCCTTACTATCAAATTCTTGATGGTAACCAAAACCAATAGTAAGTATCCTATATTATTTGGAGTTTCTATGAGATCTCGGTATCAAACAACTTGAAAAGAAGTAATCAATTCCTTACATTGTATTTTTATATTTGATAGCCTATGGTATCTGGAAGAGGCATTATCCTAGAATTATAGGTTAACCCAATTTAACACCCTTTTATATATACATATGCATGTATTTAGGAAGCTTCTGCAGTAATTGGTTTCTTTTTTTAATTATTCTTGTTACATACCAACCACAGTTCCCCCTCCTTCTGCTCAGCCCCTTGCCCCCATCTCCTCCCCAACCCACCCCCCATACACTCCTCAGAAAGGGTAAGGCGTTCCATAGGGAGTCAACAAAGGCTTGTACATTAAGTTGAGGCAGGACCAAGCCACTTTCCACTGCATGGAGGCTGAGCAAGGCGTCACATCATAGGGCATGGGCTCCAAAAGACTAAGGGCTCCAAAAGGCCAACTCATGCACCAGGGATAGATTCTGGTCAAACTGCCAAGGGTTCCACAAACAGACTAAACTGCACGACTGTCGCCCACATGCAGAGGGCCAAGTTTGGTCCCATGCAGGCTCCCCAGCTGTCAATCTAAAGTCCATGAGCTCCTACAAGCTCAGGTCAGGTCTTTGTTGCTAGCTTTTTCTCATTTCTATGGTTAGCCCAATTTAAACACTTGAGAAAACTGTTTATCACATACAATTTTTTATATCTCACCAGCAATGAGGCAGAAGCTACTCACTGTGCACACATGAGATGCAGTAGCCAGTAGCTTGTCCATTTTGTATTCATAACTTACTGTGCATGTATACCTACCAAACCCTTTATATAAACAGACATGCACGTATGCATATCCACATAAGGAGCAAGGGCAAATCCGTGAGTGAGTACAGTGAAATTCCAGCACATTCAATTTTGATGACTGCAAAACAAACTAAAACAAACAATTCTCTAAAGAAGCACAACTTATTTCCTACACTTAGTTAGAACTCTTGTGACTGACTCAATTCTCCATGTAGGATTCAACAAGACCCCATATAAAACTGCTAAGCAACCTGGGCTTTTGTCTGCAGGCTCTCTTTGCAAAATACGTATTTACATCTGTAGTGGTCTCAGGTCCACAAACACTGGCTGGCTATGAGTGAGGCAGGGCTTCTGGCTTCTAAAACCTCCTATACTTCCTATTTCTCCAAGCCAGCAGAGATACCTTGAATTTCTCTCATGCTTAAAGCTCTTGGATGTCTTCTGTAACCTTTTGGAGCAAAAACAGAGCTAAAGGCATCATTGCGAAATTTGGCTTACCATGCTAGCAACACAATTTAATTTTAATGATCATGTCACACTACTCCAATCAAGAATCGGGTTATTTCCAGCAGAAACTTTCCTTGTTCCTGTTATAATAGATTCCTACATATGGTAATCAAATATTATTCTGCCACCATAATATTTTCACTACATTCTGTCACGTATCGTTTCTTTCTCTTGTTGTAATATTTTTGAGATTCTTCAGTGATATTTTATGTGTCAGTAGTCAAGACCATTTTGTTAAAGGGCAATATCACTTTATGGCATAGTTTTTTATAGATGCACGTGTTGGTGAGCAGTTGAACTGTAGCTTTATTTCCATAAAGCTATGTAAACATTTTCAGAACTACATTATGTGGAAATGCTGCTTCTTTTCTTTGAGAAAAAAAATAACTAGATGTAGCTGGGTGTTTCTGGTTCTTTTGGTAGATATAAACCCAACTGCACAATGATGTTTCACATTGATGACATCATGACTTCACTTTGCCCTTGATACACATGTGCATACAGCTGCACATGCATCTTTATAATCATGTGTACTCATACACACACACACACAGACACACAAACATACAGACACACCACAAACACAAACACACATACACACATGAAAGATAAAGTAGATTGATGAAAGAAAAAAAATCTATGAAAATGCATAAGGCTTTCTGGATGATTTCTTTATCTTTCTAATATAACAGAGTTAAAGAGGAAAAGAATTTGCTGTAGCAACAGAGCTATGCAGAAGGCCTTGATGTATGCTGTGCAATATTTCATCCGACTCTTGAGAGAAAGAATTTTTTGCTAGCAGGAGTTCTGTGTAAATGTTATCTGTCTATCACTTGATTTAGTATAGTATTTGGCATATTGAACACAATCAAATGTATCTGTTGAGTATATGAGATAATAAGTCAATTGGCCAATTATCTCATTTAATTATCACAAAGGAGAGAATCAATCAATGAGCTTTGGAAGAAAACAAAACCACTGCAAATAAAAACAGCAAATTCATTACATATTGATGTAATTTGGCTTCATCCAAGATACAGATGAGCATAATATGGGTCAAGATGAGTGGGATGAGATGCTCATCCAAAGCTTTTAAATATACATAAGCCCCTTTCAGTTAAAGGGTAGGAATCAAATACAGCACTTTTCTGGGTAATCAATCTCTCCCTATCTTGCATTTCATGGCTCTTCATCTTTTTCTTAGATCAATCCTATCAGCAATCCACACATGGTTTTGTCCCCTTTCACTAACTCTCCTTTGACTCCACATTGTCCTCGAAAGCTTTCAAGGGGAAAACATCTTTCTGACAAAGTTGTGGATGCTTGCTCTCTGCACTTCTCAGTCTGGCCTATCTCCTTCTGATCTAGTTTCTGTCAATGACATGACATGGCAATTGTTCTTGCTGAGGTCTCTAGAATATGAAAAGCAATGGAGAGTTCTGTACTCCGCTTTTACTCTGGATGTTGAGCCTCACTCAACAGGATTAACAAAGAATTTAGCAAAGGGGTTATTGTATGGCCTTGAAATCACACTGTACTCTTGGGGATCTCTTGGCTCTACCATTGCTCCTACAACCTTCCCCTGTCACTATAGTTTTTGCTCTTCTTTAGTAAGAGTAGTTCTTACTAAAGGACTTGGTTCTTTTGTATTTATTATATCATCATCATTATCTTAAAATTATCTATTCCCAGTTCTTGCTCATCCTCAAGGTATCAGGTCAGATTTTCCTTCTTCAGAAAGAATTTCCATGTCCACCTTGACCACGAGGGGCATTAGCCATTTAGCTTCACATCTGGCCTGCAGTGAAGCCCATGTGCAGCCCAGTCCCATGACTCTGTGTTCTACATCCTTAGTCATGGGCATCACCTCTATGTGCAGCATTTTCTCATCTGAACCTTAACTGCTATGGGCATTCTGTATGTCAAGCAGACTCACATACTAACCTGTCATTTTAAATAAGTTCTGTATCCATGTTTTCCTTTCCCAGAGTGATGATTAGCTTTTATTTTCAAGTTGCTCAACTAATCAGGTCTGCAAAGGCATTTCCAGGAAGGATCAACTGAGGGGAGACCTCTATCCCCTAGAACAGGAAACACCATCTCTCTAGCTGGTCTGGTTATAAAGAGTTTTCAGGAGAAAGCCATACTGCTTTCCTGCCTATCTACCCTTCTTCCTTGTAGTGCCTCTTTCTCTGCTGCAGCTGCTACAGTTTTTGCTGGCTTTAGAATCCAGGGTTTTGGATTCTTTAACTTTCAACATTGGCTGATGACCAGCAATCCTCGAGGAAGCTTCTAGGCCTTCAGCAACTGCTCAGAAGTTCTCCATCTCTCTAGTACGCAGACAACCACTACTGGACTATGCTGCCTGCATCAGTTCTAAGACATTCTAGTAACTCCTCTTTTATACATACATATGCACATACTCTATTTCTCTAGAAAATCCTGACTAGCACACCCAACAATGCCTAAAACATTCAGCGTGGCTCAGATTTCTTTCCTTTATTTTTTTTTTACCTTGAAAATGATTGCTAATAACTGAAACAAGTTTGCCACGCCACTGGAAGATTAAATTATTCCTTCTTAAGATGGTCACACTAGAGAAAAGATAGTGGTAAATAGGTCTCCAAAGGAAATGGGAATGAGCCTTCCTGGTGTCTTTTAATAGAAGTGTTATTTAACTTTTATGGGTGTGCCACAGAGAAGAAATGGGTTTCTGCTCCCTGAGCTTACAAACAAAGTGAAATAAACAGACAAGGAAGGCAGTGGGCCATTTGATGGGCCGCCCCAGAAGACTCACAGCAACTGGAGGATCAAAATTAACTGACTGTGTTTATTCACTTTTAACTTCCATCAGTGTTGGATTGTCATCTCTGCCTGAACACATGCATCTTTCACTGCTTTTGTTGGACTTTTCCCTAAAGAAAAACCAAGTTCAGTCCCCACTCCCGTTTGGCATAAGAATATTCTTGAAGTTCTGGTTCAGGCACAAGAAGGTGTACATGTGTCCTGCCTATGGGATGTGCTGGGGTAAGGGAGGCCTAGAGATTGAGGGAGTGGTAAACCAATGACTGATCTAGCCTAAAATCAATGCTAGGAGAAAAAGCCCACCTCTGACACCGCCTGGAACACCAGGACCCACAGGCTGGGTGACCCAGAGACCTAGTATAGAATCAAACAGAATTGGAGAAAAAAATGTCAACATAATGATGCCTAATAATATTCCGCTATACTTAAGATTTGTACCTAGCCCGGTAGTCATTAGAGAGTCTTCATTCAGGAACTGATGAAAACAGATGCAGAGACCTAAAGCCAAACTTGGGGAGCTTAGGGAATCCTGCAGAGGAGCAGGAAGGATTGCAGGAGCCAGAAGGGCCAAGGACACTGCAAGAAAACCCACAGAATCAACTAACCTGGCCTCAAAGGGACTGAACTAACAACCAGGGAGCCTACATGGGGCTGACCCAGACCCTCTGCATACATGTGATAGTTGTGTAGCTTGGTCTTCTTGTTCCTAACAGTGGGAACAGAGGCTGTCTTTGACTCCCATACTGTTTTTTGTGGACCCTCTTCCTCTTACTGGATTGCCTAGCCCAGGCTTAATGCAAGACGAGGTGCTTAGTTTTACTACAACTTGATATGAAATGTTTTGTTAATATTCATAGGAGACCTGCCCTTTATTGAACAGAAATGGAGAAGGAATGGATTCGGGAGTGGGGACTGGGGTGAAGTATGGTGGAGGGACTGCATGGAGGAGAGGAGGGAAGGGCTGGAATGCAAAATTAAAATAAAAAATCTTTCCCAATAAAAAGATATTGTACAAAAAGAGGGAGGAGGAGCTGCAGGAGGAGATATACATTGTAGCCAACATGACATTGCGGCAAAGGGAAAGGCTACATTTACACAATTGTATCTCTATCACTTCAATATTACCTGGCATGCAGACATTTGCTTAATACTTGAAACTTTCTTTCTTAACTGCTGTAAGTAATGCCACCTATTCGTTGTAGGTGGAAGGGCTTAATAAGGTAATGACTGTATAGCCCTAGAAGCTTGACAGCTGTAACATGTGTAATGCTAATGATTAGATAACTTTCTTCTTCACCTGTACCCATAAATCTCACTACCATTATTGTCATTTACAGTATCAAGTGAGGTCATTGAGCTTTCAGCTGTGATTCCTCTTGACACGTGGGTGACCAAACTTGGTAGTTTGGTCAAAGACAGATGGAAGATGGAATTGGGGCCACATACAGTTGAAGCTTTATTCTACCCACTGCAAATAAAGGCTAACATGGACTATGACAAATACATTTACTACTTGAATTGTTTTCTGTAAATTCTGAGCTTTCACACACTAAATATGACTCTGGGATAGTGAGAAAGGTCTGGTGATTTCACGACAGAAAAGAAGAAAAATAACCAGATTAGTTTATCCTTAAATTTGTTACAACACCCAGAGCCACAACCCTCAGTGCTGTGCTGCAAACAGCAAATAAGACGGTGCTTTGGTATACCCATGTTCTTTTTTTTTCCTTTAACAAATGTTTTCAAACTGTAGTTACTCATATTCTGTTTCCTTTAATCCAGCACACTTTCATTACTCCCTTCATGGAAGATTCCCCACATTGCCCCAGCTTCCGTCAGTGAATGGCTTCTTGTCAAGCCCATCAATCTGCCCATCAAATGCTTCATCAAAGCCCCAGTCCTTGGGTGATAAATGCAGCTTGCAGATAAAGCCAGGGGAAGAATATAACCTCATAACAAAAATGAAGACTATGATTATTGGATGAGTTCCCTAGGTAGTGCTGTGTTTGGGGGGAAAAATCCCTTTCCAAATGATTGAAATATTTTCTGATTAGTGCTGGATAAATATGGTGCCGATTACTTAGATACCACATGCTGGGAAGCAAATGTGATAATTATGTCTGTCAATCTGCAGAGCCCCCTGGACTCAACTCCCATAAAATGCTACCATTTCAATCTAATAAGAAAGAAAGGCAAACAGAGAGGACAATAATGGCAGGGAAAGCTGAAAGCACCCCAGCTGTCAGTGTGCATGTGGGAGGCAGCGGATGGTTTGGGTGTCATCACATTAGCGGTCTCTTCAGTGAAAAGGAAGTCTGGCTGCTTTGTGCCTTGAAAAGGAGCAGTGGTTGAAAGCATTAAAATTAGATGCCATTTTCCTCAACATCATGATTATTTAAAATGCTAGTTGCTTGTCCTAAAACTATCATTCATGATGGAACATAGTGAGGCATATCAACACTGAGAGTCTGAGCCTTTTGTGTAAGTCTCTCCACGAAAGAAGGTACACCATTTTAGATGATCCTGATGGCACAGGATGGAGGATATGTTTGCGTGTGAATTTTAGCTATGTTATGCTGAACTCTCTTCTGATAGCAAAGCTAACCATTGCCCCCATACCAAGACTGGGGAAGCAAGGAAGGACTTTCACTGGAAGAAAGAAAGAAGCTCACTATGCCATAGTAGACACCAAAAGTATCCCCAAAGATAGAGCTGCAAAGGAAAATGGGAGTGTTTATATAATAGTAGTGGTGGTGGCACTGACAGCAATGATAGCTGGTGCCCATATGCTAAATATAGTCTTAGAATTTTTATCATAATACTTTGCATGCATAAAATTAATTGTCTTGCTAATTATAAAATAATTTTAGTTCACATTTAGAGGTGAGTAATCTGGAATATAAAGAGGTAAAATGACTAGTTCCAGCTCAAGGAATGATAAGATGTAAACTGGCTGCGAAGGTAATGCTTTGTCTTCTAAAATAAAGCCTTTCAAGGCATGGATTAGATAATTAGGGATGAACATAGAGCAGTAGCTGGCTCACAAGCAGGAATGGGCAAGGTCATTCGTATACAATTGTGCTAGGGGAAGAAGTAGGTAAAGACAAAGTAGAGTTTAAAAGCATGGAAATTCAACAGTGTGTTTGCAGATCCATGCATAAGGCTGTAAGCAGCTAACCTGGAGTCTCTCTAGGATGTGTACACTTGCACCTGCATCTGCATGTGTGCAAGCATGCAGTGTGTGTGTGCGTGCGTGTGTGTGTGTGTGTGTGTGTGTGTGTGTGTGTGTGTGTTTAACTTAGAATGCTCTTCAGGATCCTAGGCATATACAAGATACAAGAAGTGGCATTCCACCGCTAAGCTATAACCACACATTGATCTCATTGACAAAGCCCTGCTTCCTTCTGTCTTCTGGAGGCTGCTCAGTGGGTGAAATGATGCTTCATTCTCCTGTACTGAACAGATAATTCTACAGTTGAAGTCTCTACATTGTTGTTTTTTTGTTTGTTTGTTTGTTTTGTTTTTGTTTTTTGAGACAGGGTTTCTCTGTGTAGCTTTGGAGCCTGTCCTGGAACTTGCTCTGCAGAACAGCCTGGCCTCAAACTCACAAAGATCCTCTTGCCTCTGACTCCTGAGTGCTGGGATTAAAGGCATGCACCACCACTTCCCAGCTCCATTGTTGATTTTTAGTCTTTGTTATCACAAATGAAGTATGCAATCTACCTCCCTTGTATTTTGAATGTTTTTATTTTAAAATGACTTTAGCCTCTCATACACTACAGAAAGTTCAAACATCCCTTTTATTTATTTTCTTCCAATGATAACAACTTCCATGACTATAGTAACTGTTGTTACTATATTAAAAACTAAGCTACAGACCACATTGGCAATTCATCCATCTTAACATGCACACATTCATGTGCATGTATGCAGTTCTGACATTTCACCACTTTGCATAGTGCATATCTATTCTATGGCTTCACAGGGAATCCATTATAGGAACTCCTTAAATCATGTGCAACTCCACCTGCCCCACCCCTGGAGACAAGCCATTCACATTCACATCATTTTCATTTTAAACATTCAGGGGTGCGATAGAAAGCTCCAAGAATATTCATTTTAACATTATAAAGTACTCCCAAACCGTGCATTGGGAAAGGTATTGCATCCTCATTGTCAGCATCTAGAGGACCAAGTAGTTCTAGCTCTTAAATAGTAGCAAAGCCATTGCCAGCATTTTTATTTCTTCAATTATAGCAGGTTGGACAGCCATATTAACATAGTCATATCTCTGCATGGTATGAGACAGAATGTGTTTTTTCAGGGCAGAGATATGACATTTCCAGTGCAATACAATGAAACGTTGCTTCCAATGGCAGTGACAGAGAAAGTTAGTATGTCTTCACCCAGCATCAGATGACTAATGTAGACACTCAGTAACTTCTAGAACACTGCTTTTCTGAATGACTTCCTAGTTTTAGCACTCACAAGGGAAATTAGGAAGATCTCAAAGGTCCTTGGTTGGTAAAACTGAGCTACTTTCCTGAGAAATCATAAGGAAGGAATACAACCAAACCCAAAATTTGGAAAATCTATATAATTTAATCATGGCAGATGAAGTGAGAAACTTCATGTAAATGCATATAAGGTTCACCATAGAAGGAACAATAAAAGAGTATGCCATGCAAGATCATGTACAAGGAAGTGGAAAGCTATATTGCAGTTACTAAAAAAGACACAAGAAATTTAGAATCAAAGCTGGTGGCCTTAAGTGATAGTGATAGCAATACATTGGGCTCTACTGTGCTAAGTTCATCATTCAGGGCCTGAGTCTTCACAGTAGCCCTACTCAATAGGGTCAATAGGATCCAATTGTGTATGCTGAAACAAACTCAGAAATGTCAACAATCATCTGACATCAAACTGGGGGGACATTTTTTTTTCACATCTATGAAATAGGGCAGAAATAATGACACAAAATTATTGAAATATTTAAATAAAGTCACATTTGTAGGCTTTTTGATACCACATAAATGCACCTAGTATAAATTATGAAATAATTGTCTAGAGATTGAGTTCATAAATAGGTTCTAGGGTTTCAACATGGGTACATCCTTCCTCCAGAAAATAGATACTGTGACTCTTGAAGTGACATTCATATCCATAAGTTGATTCTATGAATATCTATCATATCCCTTAATTTGAGGAGCTATTGGCAAGTCATGGCTATTGGTAAGGGACAATAGCCACTGACTACTTTCTCAAGCTCCAGTAATTAAACCCCCACCAATGCTTAAGTAAGGGATACTAATAAAACTCAACGAGTCACAAAAACAACAATATCATGAAACTAATAAAAGAACTTATAGGAAGAAGAAGTTCAGTAGAAGTGGAAGAAAGATAAGAGGATTTATTTGATCAAAATGAACTGTATACATGTATAGAATTGTAAAAGAGTTTTAAAAATCAGTAAGACAGAGAATCAGAATTCTTTTAATTTTTCATTAATTATGCATGAACACAAATAAGAATACAGCCAAGCATTATGGGACCAAAATAATATTTCATCCTCGTTTTCCTCAAATAAATTTGAATATTTGTGCTAAACACTCAACAAAATGTCAGAGACATTACTTCTGCAAGACACAGGCTCATTGTCAGCTCCTTGTAATCAGTTTAATTTTTGTTCAGGAAAAGCAACAATCACAAATCAGCCTTCTTGTGTCCTTTGAATTTTTATGGCTTAAAATGAGACTTCCAGCCGATTCCATTTTATTTTGCAATCGCACCATGTTGAATCATTAATTACCTAAGATGCTACTGCGGGCTTATCTCCTTCTGAGGGAACGAAGTATAAATGCGTTGGGAACCTGGGGCTCTGAAGTCATTTTTTTCTTAAAATGCCATCTGCCAGGTTCCACTTCAGAACATCTAGAAATCATTAAAGGTAAAGGATGAAGAGTTGGAGTCAATTTGTCTCCTCGTAGCAGCTTGTGCTGTCAAGCCCTCCTTGGGCCTCCTCGCTTCCCTCTTTAAACTACTGAATTGGTCGCCTCACTCTTCCCTGTCATCAGCCCTGCCCGACTGTTAATCTGGGTAGCAAGAATGGTCACTCTTCTCAGCCAATCTGACAGCATTTTCTCCCTGCGGAAAATGTCTAAAAGGTTTCCCGGAGGTAGCACCATGTTAGAAGTTCCTAAGAGGCAAGAAAGGTGTCCTCCACACCACCCCACTATACTGCTTCAGTGTCATCCCCACCACCAGCTAGCTGCCTGACAAATTTACTTCTGCCGTGTTTAATTAAGAGGCTACCTCAACCTAGTCTTACTGCTTGGTAACCTCTGCCTAAGGCAAAACGCAGGACAGTGTTTATCATTGCCCTCTTCTAAGCTCATTGTCACCTTCTTTGCAGTAACTTAGTTACCATCACTCACCCACAGCCTGTTGGGTATGAGCCATTGATAACACGGCAATAACAACCTTCAGAAGTTTCCAAGGTCTGTTTTCATACTTTTTAATTAATTCTTTGAGAAGTCTGTACAATGAAGTTTTTTTCTATTTTCTTTTTATTCATTCTTCTCTTATAAAATACATCCACACTGCAGTCTCCCCTTCCTCCCCTCTTCCCAGTTCTTCCTAATATACAAGTCCCCTCTCCCCAAGACTACTTCTCCTTTTCTTTTCAGAAAAGAGCAGGCCTTTCAGGGATGTTAACCCAACTCATCATTACAAGGGGAAATAAGAATAGGCACAGACTCTCATATCAAAGCTGGATGAGGCAACCCAGTAGGAGGAAATAGGTCCCATGAGCAGACAAAAGAGTTAGAGACACCCCAACTACCACTGTTAGGAGGCTCAAAACAAAACAAAACAAAACCCAAGCTAAACAACCACAGCATACATGCAGAAGACCTGGCATAGATCCATGAAGGCTCCATTATTGTCACTTCAATTTCTGTGGGCCCCACTTAAGTGATTCTATGGGCCGTGTTATAATGGTGTCCTCTACAGTTCTGGTTCCTAATGCTTCCTCAAGTTGGGGTTCCATGGGCTCTGCCTAACATTTCCTGTTAGCCTCTATGTAGGCTCCCATCAGTTTCTGGAGAAAACCTCTCTAAAAATTATTGGACTAGACACCAATCTCTGAGTATTGGAGAATATCATTAGAAATCATTTCATTGGCTTTTTCTTTCTTTTTTTCTTTTTTCAGTCATGTTACTGATTCTTTGTCACTGGCTTCAGAGTAGTTTGAGTAGCACAATCAAGAAGGGCTTCTGGGGAAACTGGACTTTCCTATCTTATTCTTAGAGTCTAGGAGCTACCTTAACACCCTCAGATCTATAGATAGCAATACCTTAAGGCATTATAGATCCCTTCCTAATCCATGATGAAATATTGATGGACTCGATTTTGTGAAATCTTGTGCAGATCGCCACAACACTAAGTTCATGAAAGCTAAGGCTCTGTCATGTCCAGAAGACAACTTTTGTTAAACATGTGCCCATGGTCTAGCTCTTACGTTTATTTTGCCCCTTCTCAAGAGATATTTATTTTTGTATTTTTATTTTTTATTTATTTATTTTTAATTTTTTTATTGAGCTATGTATTTTTCTTTGCTCCCATGCTGTCCTCTCCTCTCTCCCATGGTCCTCAAGCTCCCAATATACTCAGGAGATCTGGTCTTTTTCTACTTCCCATGTAGCTTAAATCCATTTACGTCTCTCTTAGGGTCCTATTTGTTGTCTAGGTTCTCTGGGATTGTGAATTGTAGCTGGTTTTTCTTTGTTTTATGTCTAACCACTTATGAGTGATTATATATGATATTTGCCCTTCTGGATCTGGGTTACCTCACTCAATATGATGTTTTCTAGATCCATCCATTTGCCTACAAATTTCAAGATGTCATTTTTTTCTGCTATGTAGTATTCCATTATGTAAATTACCACATTTTCCTCATCCATTCTTTGGTCAAGGGCATTTTGTTTCTAGGTTCTGTCTATGGCAAACAATGTTGCTATGAACATAGTTTAACATGCCTTTGTAAAATGATTGAGCATCCTGTGGGTATATACCCAAAAGTGGTATTGCTGGGTCTTGAGGTAGGTGGTTTCATGATTTTCTAAGAAATCACCCTACTAATACCCAAAGTGGCTGTACCAGCTTGCATTCCCACCAGCAATGCATAAGTGTTCCCTTTACCTCACATCCTCTCCAGCATAAATTGTCATCAATGCTGTTGATTTTGGCCATTCTTACAGGTGTAAGATGGAATCTCAGCGTTGTTTGATTTGCATTTCTTTGATGGCTAAGGATATTGAACATTATCTTAAGTGTCTTCCAACCATTTTAGACTCCTTTGTTGAGAGCTCTATGTTTAGGTCTGTACTCCATTTTTTATTGGATTATTTATTCTTTTGAGGACCAAATTCTTGAGTTCTTTGTATATTTTGGAGATCAGTCCTCTGTCTAATGTGGGGTTGGTGAAGGTTTTTTCCCAATCTGTAGGCTGCCGTTTTTGTCTTGCTGACCATATTCTTTGCTTTACAGAAGCTTCTAAGTTTCAGGAGGTCCCATTTATTAATTGTTTCTCTCAGTGTCTGTGCTACTGGGGTTATATTTAGGAAGTGGTCTCCTGTGCCAATGTGTTCACGTGTGTTTCCCACTTTCTCTTCTATGAAGGTCAGTGTGATTGGTTTTATGTTGAGGTCTTTGATCCGTTTGGACTTGAGTTTTGTGAATGTTGATAGATACGGATCTATTTTCATTCTTCTACATGTTGATATCCAGTTATACCAGCACCATTTGTTGAATAAGCTTTCTTTTTTGCCATTTGATATTTTTTGCTTCTTTGTCAAAAATCAGGTGTTTGTTGGTGTGTGGATTGATATCTAATTCTTTGATTCTGTTCCATTGGTCCTCCTGTCTGTTTATATGTTAATACCAGGCTGTTTTCAGTACTGTAACTCTGTAATAGAGTTTGAAGTCAGGGATTGTGATGCCTCCAGAAGTTCCTTTATTGTACAAGATTCTTTTGGCTTTCCTGGGTTTTTCTTTTGTTTGTTTTCTATATGAAGTTGAGTATTATTCTTTCGAGGTCTGTGAAGAATTTTACTGGGATTTTGATGGGCATCGCATTGAATTTGTAGATTGCTTTTGGTAAGATTGCATTTTTACTATGTTAATTTTACCTACTCACGAGCATGGAGGATCTTTCTATTTTCTGGTGTCCTCTCCAATTTCTTTCTTCGAATATTTAAAGTTTCAAGAGATATTTTTTAAGCCGCAGAGGGGTATGGAAGATAGATGCACCACATAAAGCAGATCACAGTCAGTTATTCTCAAGGTTTTAACTAGTTATGAGTCAAACTAAATTAACACTTCTACTCCAGGTTCAGCAAGAAGCTTCTCTGATAAGATTGAGAATAGATATCGGTGAGTAATAGGCATGGGTTTTCTCCAATGACTCAGGTTTTAAATCTAATCAGAAAGCAGTTGGTCATCCCATAATAGTAACGATGCTATTGCCCCAGAGGGCACATCTTGCCCAGTAAGTCATTATTATAGCTTGAAAGTTTCACAACTAGGTAAAGCTTTTATTTATTTTTATACCATAGCAATCTGAATAACATCTTCCAGTACAAAGAAATCTAGCCTGAAGGGAGAAATTTCCCCAGAAAGTTTAAGATTGATTTTTCTATGAACCTACAACCAAAGAGTGTAGTATCTTGAGTAGTAGAGTAGGATCTTACCATGAAGTTCTGGCTGCAAGTAGCAGGTATGTCAGTAGCCTGTTAGAAAGACATATAAGCCCTGGCAGTGAGATTGTTGTTTAATAAACTGTGACACGTCGGGAGAGCATTATCTGCTCATGCAAGGTAATTACATTCTATCTTTTGAAATCGCATTTTTTTTTAACTTTAGAAAAACACTGTTATTAGTTAAGGGGAAGATACATCAGAGAACTTGGTGGCCCCTAGAAGAATATTACATTAGTAGTCTCTTCTGGGATCTAAGATTATAAACTCATTTTAGCTTCTGGACTTTCATCTTCATTTAAAACTCGGGAGACATATGTCTTCCTTTAGGCTTGTTGAGTGCAAATTAAATACATCTTTTCACTACAGATTTATTAAATCCTAAATTTAAAATGTATCCATAAAGGACAAATGATAACATGTTATATACTGTGGTACCAGAGGAAGAGTCACAGCTAAAGATCACAAGGACAACTTTTAATTTCTGAGTCTGGTGCACTTTCAACCCAGAATAGCCCATCTTGGGCTATCAGTAATGGGTTGCTTCATGGTCTAGCTAAACTTTACCCAGTAATCAGACTATACCCTGAGCTCTCGAGACCAAAATGATAGCCTTGTTGTTGTGGCTCTGAAACAGCTCTTTAGAATGCTTATGATACTTTCAAATTATAGCCCAAATAGGTGTGTATGTGTTGTGCTTATGTCTATCATCTGTGAGATTACACTCATGACATCAGTGTCTTGCTTCATGTATGAGAAGCCTTGCTCAGTGGTTATATTTATAATAATGAGGAAAGACTGTGGGTTTCAGAGGCTAAGTTGCCTTACAGTGGCTTCATGAACAGTATAAAAGTACAAATGGAAACAGAGGGAAAGGGAATGGGCATAATGGACTTCCTAACTAAATACTGTTTTGATGGAAAATCCCTATAGGAAGCCGCCCAGGTCATTATTTTCCATCTATACCACAGCTGGAGGTCAATTTCTTGTCTCTTAAGCAAACAACAACGTTTAAAAAAGAAAATCATACAGGCCGCACCTAAATTGAACCATGTGGTTTTGGTACTAGCAACATTCTTTATCACAGATGTGACACATGCTTATTAAAGTAACTTTAGAATATACAGAAAAGCAAAGAGAAAAATAACATAAACTCCATTACACAGAGACAAACTATAAATAATTTAGTGTGTCCACACCTCTGATTTTTGCAGTATTTAAAATACTTATTTCTATCTACTCTCTGTTTTTGCCATCTTTTTTCCCTCCCATCACTTTTTCATTGTGTATAAATTAATGTAGGTAGTTCTTTCAGACACACTTAGAGTGTGCCCCTTTTGTGAAACAGTAAGAATAAGAATACACATTAGACATGTTTGTGTGTTCCGACCAAGGATTTCTAAATACACATGATAAGGAAATAGGAGTTTTGGATGGAAAGAACTAGAGCAAAGTAGACAGATGGGGGTGAGTGTAGAGGAAAGAACACCTCCTCCACTTTGAGTGTTATTCTGTGTTTTCATTTCTCACCAAGTGGATGCAATACCTGATGTTTCCACTCTATAGCTCTGGGAAGCTCCCTGAAAAGTAAGAAACAGTACTACATATGGTTCAGTCTCCTTTGAAAGGCCAAAATTTGTGCACAGGCCAAGAAACATTAAGGTACCAAACAGGTGAATGACAAACTCTCTAGGACTCCAATGCTATCACACTTATCCGTGGCATTTACACTTATGATAGGTCCACACTGTTGTGAACCATGGAGACTCTAAACAAGACCTGCCCAATCAATCCACAGAAACCTACAGTAGTTTGTTTTGTTCTAACATACTGAGGTTTAGAACGGGTCAGAATGTATCAGTAGAGGGGTGGAGAAAATGGCTCAACAAGTATAACACTGGATGCTCAAACATGAGGACCAGAGATCTAGTTCCAGTACCCATGAATAAGCCAGGTGGATATGACAGCCTATCTATAATCCCAGTGTGACAAAGGCAGGAGCAGGGAATCACTGTAGCAAACTGGGCAGTCAGACTAGTTGAAAAGATGAGTAATCCCACCTCAACATTCAACGCGGAAAGTGATATAGGAAGATAGACAATGTCTTGGACCTCCACATGCATACAGGTATGTGCACACGTGAGCACCCTCAGAAACACACAGGAGAACATGCATACACACAATAGATAATCTGAAATAAAATGTAAGTCAATAAATATTTACCATGTTTTGGCTCTGTAAAACAGAGCTAAAGGATGCCAGGGATAGGGCCAGGATTCTCATATGCAAATCCTTGATCAGACCCAAATTTCTTCAATTTTCTATTTGTGTATTTTCTATAAAAATAGTCTTGAGACAATAATGTCTATCTTAAAAGGCTATCATGAGGACTTGATAATGTTTAGACTACAGCCTGGCATATAGCAAGCACTCAATTAATTATTAGCTTTTATTCTTTACAGGGACTACAAAAATGGACAATTTGTTTCTTAATATTGACTTATTTCCCAAGTAAGCAATAGACAGGAATCCTGAAAAACAGCTTGACAAGTTTCCATTGCCATTTTTTAAACTTTACTTCTGTGTTCAAATTAAGAGCAGAATTGTTTTACTTTTTGAACTGCATTTCCAGCTTAGGAAGGTTCTTTTGTTTCAGGAAATGCTTTGCTCTGGAGGTTGTCTAGGAAAGACTTTCCTGTTCTTTATAGGTCAGAGCTCAACCATGAACATGCCTGGGAATTTTTACTCTGAATTCATCTTTTTGAAGGCATGCCGAAAGTACATAATTGCTATAATGAAGCTGAGAATTAGCAGAACGCATTTGAAAAGTGTTATCATGCTTTAATCTTTCTAAGATCCTAATAGTCTTGCTACAAGAGACACAGTACAGAGTCAAGTGGGGTTTCACTAGATGGCTCTTCAAGTAAAGGTGCTTACAGGGTAAGCCTGGCTTTTGACTTAAAGATGGAAAAAAGAGAATTGGTTCCACAAAGTGGCCCTCTGATCACTACACACAAGAGATATATGTATGCCTGCAATTTACATACATATATGGTAATTTATATTTGTATTATATATAAATAATAAATTATGTTATAGATGTTATGAATATATGCATATATACATGCACACATGTATATTAGGAAACATGTGTGTATGTATATGTATGTATGCATATATATGTGTATATATATTAGGAAAAGGAAAAGTCAAGTGGAAACACATGAACATGTTTTGTGTCATTACAGTCATACAGTCATGGACACTTTTAATTAACTGTTATAAATGGCACAGGCTTCATTTAAGTGTTCTGGTTATGAATCTCCTGGACTTGATGGATGAGATTTTCTTAGCTCAACATTAATTATGCAGACTTCTTTTATTACTTTTTTAATTTTCCCTCTTATGCTATATATTGCTTATTTTTACATCTTTCTATTAATTTTCTTGGGTAATATGTTTGAACCAAATTCTCAAATTCTAATGCACTGACTTTTCCTTCAGAAACTGATTCCATCGATTGCATTCATCATTCTCACTTTGCTTTTATTGTCGGAAGTGTCCCTTGTCATTCAAGTTGATTTACATATATAGATATAGATACAGATATAGAGATAGATTAGACATAGATATATTCACCTAATAATCATCTGTGACTTTATGTTGCTTAAATATTGATAAGAATACAACTGACTATATACAAATGTATCTCATAATATTTTTAAACAAATTTTCTTTCATCTTTCTTCAAGTCTTTTGAGCTAAAATCATAGCTTACACTTGCTTTGTCATTTCCCTTCTTTGAGTCCAGATTTCTCTTCTATAACAGAGAATGTGTCTAGATAGTAGACATATATATTGTATGTATCATATATTATATACATATTACATATATACATATACTTAATCAATATCCATACTTCCTTCTTTCCTTCCAGACTGATCCATAAGGTGGGTCATTTTCTTTGTTTCTCATGCTTTATTTACAGATCTGAAATAGTACAGAGAACAGATACTGGAAGCTATAACTGCATATAAGTTCCTGTGGTAGAGAAATAGAGTTGCACGTTCTTTATAGACATTGTTGTTCAATGAGTACTACAGGAGCCTTCAGTTGGTTGATAGCATCCATTTCTAGCTGAAATGAGACACAAAGTTTAGTGCCAGCACTAGTAATAGTGTTCAGTGAGAGATGCCTTTGTCCTCCTACATCCAGGGCACATTCCAGGAAGATAAAAGTAATAGCAGCCAAGAGAGCAATGACTCATATCCAACTGACAAGTTATTTTCCTTAGTCATACCAACCACATTTCAAATAACAGTATGCCATGGTGCTTATGGATACTTTAATGGAAAGAGTAGACTAGAATGTTCTTGTAACCTCAAGCACCTCTGCTCAGGGCCACACTAGTTTAAATGGTAAACTTCCTGGAATCAGGCAGCCAGGGTGTCCATTTACATCATAAAGGTATCAGTAGCTCACAGTTTGACCGACTACCTCCCACCTCTCCTCAGATGGGCTTCCACCTCCATTCCAAGTATAAAAGAAAAATTCTTAAAATCTAGTTCTCTAACCATGATTCCCTATCTCATAATACACGTCTAGTCTGCTGAAAACTACATATCTAGTCACTAAGAAATGTAACTGTGAAGTCTGAAAACATTTCTCAGGAAATCCTATTTTAATCAACTTCCTTTGGAGGGAGGGTTTCCTGGGATGCTAGTTACTCATTGCTACTCAATGAGTGGCAGGCCTAAGCACCTTGGTAAGACAAAAGCAAAAACTGAAGTGAGCAGCAAGGAGCAGATACTCTAGGTCTATACTAGATGATATGTTTTTATTGTCAGTTTGTCATAATCTAAGAGAAGAGTTTCAACAAAGGGCTTGTCTAGAACAAGCAGGCTTAGCTATGCCTGTGAAGACTTGTCTTTACTCCATTAATGATGTGGGAAGACACAGTCCCTATAGGTAACATCATTCCTTATGCCTTTGTTCTGGGTTGAGTGGAGAAAGAAAACTGAGTACTAGGAAGAATCTATGCATTTGCTTAGTTCTGCTCTTGACTATATGGGATGTGTTTAATTGTTTCAAGTCACTACTCCTTTGCCTTCCTCCTGCAAAGGACTGAAACCTGGGATTGTGAACTAAAATGAATGTGGTTTTTTTGTTCCTGAGATGTTTTTATATTGCATGTTATCTCAACAATGGGAAATGAAGCTAAAACCTTGGAAGTTCTGTGGCAGGCTCTAGTGATCTGTTTTGTAAACCAGTACACAAAGCAGAAGCAGGACCATCAGGACATCCAGTGTAAGCTGCTTAAGCTAGACCAGACACCCCAGATCCAAACAAAAGAAACTTGCCAACCTAGGGAAAGTACTAAGGCAAGCCTCAAAACCTCCCGCCACTGTCCCTTCCAATGTCATATAAAGCTAAAAACATGTAGACTGCGACCATTTGCTCAGACTTTACATTTTCTGTTTATAGTTTGAATGGCATGAGCAATCAATCATAGTAATGATGGTTTTAATAAAATATATCAATTTAGTCATTACAGAGTGATTTCACACCAGTGACATCATTTAACCCTCAATATAGACTGCTCAGGTAAGGAAAGAGACGCAGACAAGTTGACTCCAATTTACTGGTGGAAACTGAGCCTCTGAGAAGGGTGTAATTATTCAAGGTCATGTGGAAAATTAAGGTTTAGAAAGAACACACAGAGATCCCACAGAGAAAACTCTCTACTCTACTACCTAATAGAGCCAATGATAACATTTCTGCTTTTCAGAGAAAAGTAGGAAGGAATAACGGTGTAAATAGAGAAAGGTCATGTGTTGGTGACAAGCAAAATATTGTGAAGGAATCTAGGCTGCAAGCGAGTGGTGAAATTAATCATTTAGTTTCTGTTCAAAAGATTTAGAAATTCAAGTGCCACAGACTGTCTAGGATGAACAGAAACGGTGTGTCAAGGGGAAAAGAGGAGAGCCTCTGGCTCAACTAGTGAGCTCTGCATCTGTCTGTCTATATGGCTCACAGGGAGATTGAGACCTAAGAAGTATCTCGTGAATCAGCTAATACAGCTTCATCTCTAAATTTTCATAGCAGTGTTTACAGAGGGGAAATCTATGTGTTTCCATTGAGGAATGTTTGTTCTCTTGGAAAGTGTGTGCCAGAAATTGAGAATCAAATGAACACTATACATAATACCATTTACCTGTATATGCAATACATAGTAATATGTAATATATGTTAGGTAGAGCAAGAGAATAACACAATTAGTAATGAAATAAAATTATGAAACACTATACTGTAATTTCCCTACGATCTCCCTTCAAGCATCCTGTTTTATGACTATTAAATTGTGGAAAATGAAATCATGGGTAATGCCAGTAATCTATATAAAATTCTCAAGATTCATACATGTGGTCCGTTACTCCCATACTCTTTGCACCATCACAGGAACTCAGCCTCTCCAATGCCAAAGTAACACTATTGAGCTGATTTCTTTCTAGAGTTCTTACTAGCTGATACATAAAACTGGTCTGTTCCAGCGCTGTGGCAGTGCTCTTCAAAGAACCAGGAATTCTCATAGTCACGGGGAAATGCTTTGTTTCTCTGCACCGTGTTTTTTTAATCCCTCAAATCTTGAGCCCTTTGATGCCAATCTTTCCTTCCTCTTCCTCCCACATCCCCAGGTAGCTTAGGTGTGGCAGGGGAATGCTCTAAGTTTTCTCTGTGTCATAACTACATCTATCATAAGCTTACAGACAAGTATTCGGAAAATGTTCTGCTGCAAGAAAGGAGTGGTTTATTTTAAGGGAAATTTATTATAAAGGAAATTGTAACCTCACTGTGATATTTAATATATGTCATTACTTCTGTTATAGAAAATGCACAAAAATAAAATGAAATGAGTGAAACGGCCCGTAATTTCACCATCAGGCTATGATTGTTGCACTATTTAATGTGTAAAGCATTACAAATGATGGATGAGCCAAACTTGTGTGGTCCTGTAAACTTCCCTATCCCTTGTTGTTGTCCCATAAATGTTTTCTAGTTTAATTCAAATATTCCTGCTTCTGTTTATTTGTGTGTTTGTTTTTATAGTACTGAGAAATGAAGCCATGGATTTGTGCATGGTTTGATCAAGTGTTTGATTTCTGAACCACACTCCCAGGCTTCCATAACCTTTTAAAAGGCTGAATGGTATGCTTTCTGGTATATATAATAATTGATTTTGTTCAATCCAGGCTAGTGGTCTTTCAGTGTTTACATTTTAAGTAACATAAAACACATGAAAAATGTCCTTTAGCACACACATGTACACACACATACACACACATGTCTGTGTATATATATGTGTGTGTGTATGTTTGCACATGTGTATGTGTAATGTATATATATCCAGTTATTTGCCTTGGATAAAGTCCCGTGAACATGAAAATTTCACAGTAAAAGAGGGGGCACTGGGGATATTTTTATTCTTTTAAATATTATTTTATTTTGATTTATATATAGTGTTTAGTCATATTTACAGGTTACAGTGTACTATGCAAGACTATCTGGTGATTATTACATGAGAGAATTCCCTGGCATCATATTTTCACTGTGATATTCAATATGTATACCAATACATTTATAAAAATGCTCACAAGTAAAAAGAAGAAAATGGAACTTCCCATAATTTCATCATTCTGTGGGAATTATGTAGTATTTTAGGCATAAGTGGATTCAAAAGTGGATAAGCCATGCTCATTCAAAACAAGTAAACTTTATATATGTACCAAACAAGAATATCTGACAACTTCACTGTTCAAATGTGTTGTTTATTGGTGGTATAAACAACAACAATCTCTCCACCAGGTATTTTAGAATATACACATTAAATGATACTGGTTATCATTACTGTAGTCTTTGTCAGAACTCAAGAATGGATGCCTCCTACTCATGTGTATCCTTGTTCCCACTGACCAAGCTCTTCCATCTGCCCTCCCCAGCCTCTGGTAACCTCAGTTTGGGTCTATACCTCAGTCAGATCAATGTTTTATATTCTGCACATGGATAACATCATGGAGGATTTATTATCCCTTGACCTGCTTATTTCAGTTGACCCAAGTTCTTCTGCTGTGCTGCTGAAAAAATGACAGGATTTCATTCTTTGCGTGGATAAATACATTCCACTGGCCTTTTGTACTAAATTCCCACAATCCACTCATCTGTCACTGAGCACTTGTTCTGATTCTATAGTTTTGCTATTTCAGTAATCTTGTAATAAGCGTAAGAATGTACATCTTTTCTCTCTTTGAGTCATGCAGAGAGACTGACGGTGTATATGGAAATGTCTTTTTAATTTTTCAATAATTTCCATACAGTTTTCTATAGTGAGTGGGCAAATTTATATTTTCACAGACCAGATCATTTTGTAACACAAGCATTGAATGATAGCATCGATTCATGACACAATCTAAGCTGCTAAATTAGAGTGTACATACATTTATATTGTGACATAATAAGTTATCAACTTGTATGTGGTATAGATAGATAGATAGATAGATAGATAGATAGATAGATAGATAGATAGATAGATAGATGATAGATAGATAGATGATAGATAGATAGATAAATGGTATGTGCTACTTTCTTCCTTGCTTTCATCGGTACTGGCTCTCAATAAGATTTTGACCTTTGCTAAAATCATGGTCAAATAATTACCTCATTTTGCTCATGTATTATAGTTAATATGATATCAAATTTTGATATATTGCTCATTATATATGTCTTTATTCATACATTCAGAGATTTTTATGTTACATTATTTTTGTGGTTTTATTTCAGTCATTTGTAACTACTATATTAAAGACATTAATGCTTAGTATCTCACTCAACTTGGGAGTTTATTTACTGAGTAAAAGTTGTCTTGTAGCCTTATTGCACGATTTGCTAAACACATACATTGCACTAAAATCTTTCTAATTTTTTCCTCTGTGGTAAAGAGGAAAGTCAAATGCACTTAAATGCCTTTAGTCACCAGGTAGGTAAAAGGAATGTACGGTCACAAAACTGTTGTTACTAAGCAAGCCTCTCCTGGTGTCTTCAGGAGAGTCTTGTTCTATTCTTTACTTCTTTAACCTTTGTCTCATCTACCTGCCTTTATCCTTCTCCCCGCTTTCTGTCCCACTGTATCTCCCTGATCCTTTCATTCTGAACAGTCTCTCTCCCTATGCAAGACAAATACATCTGTTTATAGTATTGGACATAGGCAGCAGGAAGTTGAGATCTCTGCTTTTACAATATTCTTCCTTAACAAATATTGAACCATTTTAGGTACTACTATAGTAAATACAGGCATTGTTTCTTTTCGTGAGCTTTGTTATAATTATTTACATACTGTATAAAAAGTTTCCAAAATACTGAATTTTGTTGTCAATACTAGGCATCGTTGAACTATATGGAATTTTAATTTAGTGCTTAGCATTTTCATAAGGGCTTATTTCATAAATAATGTTTTTGCCAGCATGCCAGAAATTCTTGGAAAACTTGCGAAATCTCTTTGTTCCTCAATTTTGTTATCCGTGACAAATGAAGCATTTTAGTTATTAAATGAGATGCGATATGTGGTGATAGAATAGCCCTGATGTGCAGAAAAGTCCTTGGTAACCGTCATTAGCAAGGATGATATTGGCTGTTGGGTTGTTGTACATGCTTTGCCATACTGTGCAATTTTTGATTCCATCCTGTGATTGCTAAAATGTTCTCTATAAAGTTTAGATATCTGACATATTGATAACTTCTAAAGATCTACCAGGAAGTTCCAATCTATTTTTATCTCTACTATTTTGGCAAGTATCATTGATAATTTCTCAATGTTGAACCATCCTCCAGCTCCTACTTGGGTAAGTTAGTTGAGTTTTTTGATATGTCAGTAGTTTTAACTTATTGTTATCCATCTCACAGGTTGCAGTATTTACATAGTCTACTTCTTTGAGATATAATATTCTTATTTGTAATCCCAAGCAAATTAGTCATTGTATTGAGCTATCCCAAAATGTTGGTATAAAATTATAAATATAATGCAGTTGCATTTTATAAACTTCCTGTTCATGTATATTATGTTCTATTTTAATTTACAGTACCAAACACTTCTGTTTTCTGCCTTAAATAAGCTTTTAAAACATGTGCATTTTATAGGCTTACTTATGGCATAATTGTGGCATAATCCAGGTGAATCAGTGCTTTATGGCAAGGAAGAAAAGTATCTTTGCATAAAGCCATGAAAAAACATGGTGAACTAAATTCTCTCTAATTCCTTCACATTCTGCATTATTTAGCTTTTGCTGAATAATATGCCATTCTGAAGTTCAGAGGCTTAGTAAAACAAGTAATTGTCTACTTTCTCTTCATTCTCTGGATTTCCTGATCTGCTGTTTAGTTTGGGTTGTGCTAATCTAATAGTGCTAATTCACTATTGTTTTATGGGTCAGTTGTCCATTGGTTTAACTGTGGACTGTGTGAAATAAGATCACTTAAACCAGGCTAGTCTGTGAATCACAGAGATCCAACCCAGAAATTAGATAAAAGTAGGTTTCTTGAATCTGAAGATTAAAAAAACTGCCACATTTTATTGGTCAGGGTATCTCAAATCCACCCACAAACACATATCAGAAGAAAAGAAGCTGTCCAGCAATTGTGTGTTCATGGCTTTAATTTTGCCACACTTGCTTGTGAGGATGAGGATTCACATGGCATAGTCACTAAAGCATATGCATAATTGTACCCTGATGAGATGCTGTACTATCCTGGCCCTGACTGCAGCTCAGCAAACATCACAAGTAAATATTTAATAGTTTAAAGGCTAACTGTTCAATAAACAATCGATATTTCAGTTTTTGTTTTATTTTTGTTTTGTTTATTTATTTACTGAAATAAAATTTATTTACTGAAATAAATGCCTCAAGGTCACCTGCACCCTGTTTCCTTTGCCTCTCTGTTGCTTCCATGACACCTGTTCTTTGATAAATGGAAATGGGCATTGCATATCCTAATACCAGAAATGTGTATGATATTCTCTTGACTTTTTAAAGAAGGGGCTCGTGATATTTGTGCCCTTTCTTTATATCCTCACATGCAATTTGGCAAGTCTGAGTTTATGGAAAGTATATGGGAGTGTAAATATTCAGAAATCATGCTATCTGTTGGCACACAGATCCTTTGAGTGTAGTTTCCATAATGGATGTTGTATCCCCAAACCACCAAATTAAAACCAAGCATATTCTTGTTCTTCAAATGCAGAAACAACTGTAACAATTTAAAACAGGATGAAACACCTATGTGAATAAAATTGGATGACTAAGCAATGCAAATCCTGTGCTTATGGGTGTGCACTTGCCCCTTTTAGGCGTAATTTAAGCTGCTTTTTTCATTATCTAGTTGATTTTCTAGTTTTGAAAGTAAAGTCTACATTTTTTGATCTAGTTGATTGTCCACAAGTGATCAGCATCACACATTTTCCCCAGTGGTGTTAGTAACCATGCACACCATATTTCTGAATCTTTTACTTTTCCCTTGTAATGACCTCATCCTTTAATCTTAAGAGTTAATATATTTGCAGAAAAGTTTCCTGTGCTTTCGAAGGTGTACCTTTCAATACTGATCGAAACTTAGTGAGTGTAGTTTGTGCTCCTCTACACAGTATGTTGAACCTGTGCACAATCCACAGTCTCCCATTTACTCCAACAGCTCTTGCAGCTAAAGCAAAATTCAGAAGCCACAGAGAATCAATAATCAATGTCTCTATCTCAGGAAGTGTCAAGACTGTCACAGAAGCCTAGGCTGGTATCCCAATCTATCTGGATTCTCCCATGTTCATATCAGCACCTGTGTTGGAAATAAATTTAAAAGGACAGCAGTGAAACAAACACTCGCCCATACGCTCTTTTCCCACTCAGCCTACAGTGCTAGTATCTCAACTCTTTACACAGTCTTGATCTGGTCAGCTTTAGTACTGTCAGGCTAGAGAATAAGCAGGTTTTCCACTAGACCTCCTTCCCTAATGACCTCAGATAAGACAAATGGATCTTTACTGCTGTCTAAGGACAGAAACTTGATCTAATCTACCCCCAGAGATATTGGTGAAGAGCAAGAAATAAAAATAATGGAAATATCACCAAGGAAAAGAGGTTAGAAAAAATGGATCAGTGGGTAAAATACTTGCTTCACAAACAAGAAAACCTAAGATCAGGTCCTTATCAGTCATGTAAAAGCCAGGCATCTTGGCTCAAATCTGTACCACATAATGTAGGAGAGGCAGAGAAAGGAAAATCTCTGAGGGCTTACTAGTCAAAACAGCAAGCTCCAGGTCCTGTGAACAATCAGATCTCAAAAACAAAGATGGAGATTAAAGACTGTAAGAGTCAGAGGTAGCAGATGACTACAAGGATACAGTGTTGTCAGAATACAGCAGTGCAGTAAACACACAATCTCACAGTGATTGTGACAGCCAGCACAGGATCTGTGTAAGTCCGAGCCAGAAAAAAATCATAGAAGACATTAAGAGGGAGTGGACACCAAGTCCAACTAGCTAGCTGAGAAGCTACTGGGAATTGATAGCTGCTGGGAGAGGGAGGCCCCTGGCTTCAATCACATACCATTGAGGCTTCACATCTAAGAATAATTGGGAAGCTCTCCCCAGTCCATCCCTTCTCCCTTCTCCCTCGCTCTCTCCCTTTCACCCACCCACCCCCACCCCCACCCCTACCTACACCCCTAATCCCATTCCCGTGCCTC
>PVIU01007227.1:0-87262 GCA_004026605.1 Ondatra zibethicus | reverse complement strand
TAGGTGAACAATTTAAATAAACCAATAAGTTGTGAGGAAATAGAAGCTGTCATCAAAAACCTCCCAACCAAAAAAAGCCCAGGACCAGATGGTTTTAACGCAGAATTCTACCAGAACTTCCAAGAAGAGCTAATACCTATACTCCTTAATGTGTTTCACATAATAGAAACAGAAGGGTCATTGCCAAACTCTTTTGATGAAGTTACAATCACCCTGATACCAAAACCACACAAAGACGCAACCAAGAAAGAGAATTATAGACCAATCTCACTTATTAACATTGATGCAAAAATTCTCAGTAAAATACTGGCAAACCGAATCCAAGAACACATTAAACAAATCATCCATTATGATCAAATAGGCTTCATCCCAGAGATGCAGGGCTGGTTCAACATACAAAAATCTAGCAATGTAATCCGTCATATAGATAAACTGAAAGAAAAAACCATATGATCATTTCATTAGATGCTGAAAAAGCATTTGACAAAATTCAACACCCCTTTATGATAAAGGCCTTGGAGAGATTAGGGATACAAGATCATATCTAAGTATAATAAAAGCAATATATAGCAAGCCGACAGCTAACATCAAATTAAATGGAGAGAAACTCAAAGCAATTCCACTAAAATCAGGAACAAGACAAGGCTGTCCACTCTCTCCATATCTCTTTAATATAGTGCTTGAAGTCCTAGCAATAGCTATAAGACAACATAAGGAGATCATGGGGATTCGAATTGGAAAGGAAGAAGCCAAACTTTCATTATTTGCAGATGATATGATAGTGTACATAAGTTACCCCAAAAACTCTACTAAAGAACTTCTACAGCTGATAAATACCTTCAGTGATGTGGCAGGATACAAAATCAACTCAAAAAAATCAATAGCCCTCCTATACACAAAGGATAAAGAAACAGAGAGGGAAATCAGAGAAACATCACCTTTCACGATAGCCACAAATAGCATAAAGTATCTTGGGGTAACGCTAACCAAGGAAGTGAAAGATCTATTTGACAAGAGCTTTAAGACCTTGAAGAAAGAAATAGAAGAGGATACCAGAAAATGGAAGGATCTCCCATGCTCCTGGATTGATAGGATCAATATAGTAAAAATGGCAATTCTACCAAAGGCGATCTATAGATTCAATGCAATCCCCATCAAAATCCCAACAAAATTCTTCATAGACCTTGAGAGAACAATAACTAACTTTATATGGAAAAGCAAAAAGCCCAGGATAGCCAAAACAATCCTATACAATAAAGGAACTGCCGGAGGCATTACCATCTCTGACTTCAAACTCTATTACAGAGCTATAGTAATGAAAACAGCTTGGTATTGGCATAAAAACAGAGATGTTGACCAATGGAATTGAATTGAAGACCCGGATATTAATCCACAAACCTATGAACACCTCATATTTGACAAAGAGGCTAAAATTATACAATGGAAGAATGAAAGCATTTTTAACAAATGGTGCTGGCATAACTGGATGTCAACCTGTAGGAGAATGAAATTAGACCCTTATCTATCACCCTGCACAAAACTCAAGTCCAAATGGATTGAAGACTTCAATATAAATATGACCACACTGAACCTGATAGAAGAGAAAGTGGGAAGTAGCCTGCAATACATGGGCACTGGAGACCACTTCTTGTGTAAAACCCCAATGGCACAGACAATAAGAGCAACAATGAACAAATGGGACCTCCTGAAACTGAGAAGCTTCTGTAAAGCAAAAGACACAGTCATTAAGACAAAAAGGCATCCTTTGGGGAAGTGGGAGGGTGGAGATGGAGGAAAGGTGGATATTGGAGAAGGGAATAAGACATCTACATTAAGGGAGTCATTTTAGGACTGGCAAGATACTTGGCTCTGGAGGGGATCCCAGGTGTCCATGGGGAAGTCCCCAGCTAGGTACTTGGGCAGCAGAGGAGAGGGTGCCAGAACTAGCCTTGTCCCATAGTCACATTGATGAATATCTTGATCACCACCATAGAAATTTCGTCGGATGGATGGAGATAGAGACAGAGACCCACATTCACATCAGAGCAATGGACTGAGATCCCAAGATCCAGTCAAAGAGCAGAAGGTGGGTGAAGATGAGCAAGGAAGTCAGGACCACGAGGGGCTGGTCCACTCACTGAGACAGTGTAGAGAGCTGCGTGCAGCCGCCCCTTAAAGATGGCACCAGCTTCCGCCCACCGCCTTCCCGATGGCAAGTGCTCTCTGTGTTAAACAACTCCATATTTGGCTAAGGCCAAGGATCTGGCTTGCTTCCGGGTACCTGGACCTATCTGTAGTGTCCATGTGGCGCACCGAGATTGGCTACCCAGAGGCTACTTAAGCAGCGGGCGGGCTTCCTCCGAGTGGGAGAGTCAGAAGATTGTTCAAGGTTCCTGAATAAACTGCAGAAAGAAGAGTTCTGTGTTGTGTCTTCCTTGCTGGTCGAGGCAGTCGCAACAAGACAGTGTGCCTGAACTAATGGGAGTTCACCAAATCCATCTGGACTGGGACTGAACGAGCATATGGTCAAACCAGACTCTCTGAATGTGGCTGCCAATGGGGTCAGACTGAGAAGCCATCAACAATGACATTAGGACCTATCTCTTCTGCATGTATTATCTTTTTGGGAACCTAGTCTATTTGGATGCACACCTTCCTAGGCTGGGATGGAGGGGGGAGGGCCTTGGACTTCCCACAGGACAGGGCACCATGCCCTCTTTTAAGGAAGCAAGGGGAGGGAGGAGGGGCAGGGGGGAGCGGGAGGGGACTGGGAGAAGGGGAGGAAATGTAAATTTTTTTTTGAATGGAAAAAAATAAAAGAATATGAAAAAAAATAAGATGTAGAATCACCATGGAAACATACCTCTGTGTGTGCCTTTTGAGGGTGTTTCCAGGAAGGTTTAACTAAGTAGGGAAGACCCACCCTAAATATGGGTGGCACTGTGCCTTGGGCTGGAATCCCAGACTAAATAAAAAGAAGAAAGTGAGTTGAGCACACACCAACATGCAAGATAACACATGTCGGTGTGTGCATGTAGAGACCTGGGAACAGCTGTTTTAAAGGCACCGTGCACCTTATTTTTTGAGACAGGGTCTCTCGCTGGCCTGGAACCCACCAATTAGGCTAAGCCAGCTGGTCAGTGAGCCCTAAAAAGCCACCTGTCCCCACATCCCCAGCAGTGGGACTAAGTGCACACTACAATGGCCAGTAGATCCTTATGTACACAGCAGGTACTGCACCGACCAAGCCATTGCCCCAGCCTATGATTTGGTTTCCAAGGCCTCTCTTTATCCTTTTGATTAGCCACAGGTGGCTGGTGAACAAGAAGAAACCAACTGGATATTTTCCATAACAGGCAAGTAGGCACCCCAAAGAAGAGTTTTCATTGATAACGTAGACCAGAGGCCAAAGGTGACACATGAGCAGAGCCACAGCGCGCCAGCCTTCACCCAGCGGAGCCACAGCGCCAGCCTTCACCCAGCAGAGCCACAGCGCCAGCCTTCATCCAGCGGAGCCACAGCGCGCCAGCCTTCACCAAGCAGAGCCACAGAGCGCCAGCTTTCACCAAGCAGAGCCACAGTGCGCCAGCTTTCACCAGGTCGAGCCACAGCGCACCAGCCTTCACCCAGAGGAGCCACAGCGCCAGCCTAAGAAGCACCCAACTGTTCACACAGTCAAAACAGTCATCTCAAGCTGATGGGCCACCTAGATGTCTTTCTAGGCTACCTGCTTCCTCTTAACTTTCTAGGCTCTTCTTTAGCCTCTTTACAATTTGACCCACTCAGGCATCTCTCCAGCCGCTTCCTTTCCTTTCCTTCTTTCTTTTTACTGTTGTCTCAGTCTGTCTGCATATAGAATAAGATTTGCATAGTGCGAGAGAGAACTGAGCTGCTTGTGATTTAAGGACGCAAATTGCTTTTTAATTTGAAAGAAAAAACTGCTTGGTCCTGAACCAGTCTTCCCTTTAGACATACAGCCAAGGCTGGTGAATTACTCTTCCGGCTACAGGGCATTGGTTAAAGACTCTCTGGTGCACCCTATAACTCTGGGCGTGCTGTAATTGCCGCGCTGACTCCTAAATTTCCCTCTGGCCAGATCAAGGCAATCCATTCTCATTTAGCCAATCTGCTCAGGATTTACGATTTCCTTTTAGACTGACTTCAACCTTAAATTTTTCCTTTTCATAAGTCCTTGATGTTCAAATACATTGGTGCCCTGGGGGCCACTACCGCCTGCCCTTGACAGAAGCTCCTGCCTCTGCCTCTTGAAGGGAGAGATGATGGTGACCCCAGGACACTGAAACATCTGCCAGAGTAGTATTTATGCGTACACATTATGTGTATATGTAGGCATCATGTGTATATCATATATGCTCACATATCACATATGAGACTGGGTCTCACTAGGTAGCCCTGTCTGACCTTAAAATTATCTGCCTACCTTGACCTCCTGAGTAGTTGGATTAAAAGTGTTGACACCATGTAAGTTGTGCGTGCGCACACACACATACATTCAAATGCTGTATTTTGCAAAATGTCAAAAGTATACATCTGGGCTGGGTCTCATTCAGTGAACTGCTTCCCAGACAAACACAAGGCTCAGAGTTTAAGCCCCAGAACCCATGCATCTTAAAATCCCCATCCTCGGGAGACAATGACAGCACATCCTTAAGGCCCACTGGCCAGCCAGCCCAGCCTACTTGGCATGTTACAATTAAAAGTGAGAGACTCTGTCTCGTTTATGGAAAAGACCAACATGGATGACACCTGAAGTTGGCCTCTGGCCTCCACATGCATGTGTACACTTGTGTGCGCATCTGAACACACACACACACACATATACATACACACAAAAGTCCATGTTCGTATACACACATTCAGACATGCATATTTGCATACTCATACATGTGAGTATATATACAGTTTGTGCTTGCGTGCCTGTGAATAATTTGTTTCCCGTTTCACAGATAGAGAAGCTGAGGAGAAACAACAAGTTAATTGACTTTGTGTAGCAGTGATGGGGATCAAACCCAGGGGCTTCCCACATGCTAAACACATACTCTACTGAGCCACAGTCTCAGTCCTAACTTTTTGTTTTGGTTCCCCAGTCCTGCCCTGCTAATGTGATTGAGCCAGTTTCTAAGTATAAAAAGCTCATTCAAGTAAGAACAGGTGTGTTTTATCATTGTGCTTACCTGCTCTTGCTGTGTGACTTGTTCTGGGAAGATGTGAACAAATGTCTATTCATCCCAGAGAGAGTACCAATTATAGGATTCTACCTAAGTCTAGTTTGATGAACAAGTGTTTCCTGAGGTTGTTTACAAGAGTATGAATCAGGGGTCACTGTCAAGAGCAGGGTGACTCAAAGGCAGCTTCATCCCTGAAGAACCCACTGCAGCATGGGCGATGACTCACAAAAATGCATCCCCAGAGCTCCCTGCCTGACCTGGGGGCTGCTCTGCCAGATGGAGAGTCTCCTCTCCCCGTCGTCGTTACTGCTCATCTAACCTTGGGTGGGACCTTGTGAATCCTGTACTTCTTGGGAGCTTGCTGAGCTTGTTTTGTTTACTTCCTGAGTGTTGTTTCTGCCCCCCCCCCATGCCCTTCCTCCTTTCATTTGGAGGAAAGAAGTTCTGTCCATATTGAATCACACAGAGTCTGCCTGGCTCGACCCAGGCTTGTGCCAAACACTAGAGAGAGACCCTCTCAGGTTTAGACAAGTTCCTTTTTGATTATCCTCGGGGATGCCATTCCATGGGTTCTTTGAGGCCATGTGAATGAGTTCTTTTCATTCTTGGAGCTGATGCCACAGATGACCACACAGACTGTCATGTTAGCAATGATAGTCGCAGGCATGTCCTATGGGGAGGGCTCACCCACAGGTCCTCCTACCTCCTGCCTCCCTTGTGGCTGGGTGGCCCCTTTGTGTTCTTTGCTCTGATCACAATTCACTTGCCACACACATGCTTGCCCCATGGGCTGGGGAAACCGTCACCTGTGGGAGGTACCCACAGCCCCTCTTAAAAATTATCCCCATTCGGATTTTGCTGGCTTCATACAAAATGGGAAAAATTAATTTTCTCTCGTCCTTTACTTTTTCCTTCCCAAACCTCAGCTCATTAGCGGCTACACAATTTGCAAACGCAGTGTTCCCTGCCCCAGAGCACACCACAGCATTCTGTCCTTGACTTGGTGTCTGCTTTTGTGTCACCTGGAAACCTTGGGACCCAGGCTCAGATCCCTGGACATCTATAGCCTTTCCACATGGTTCCTGCTAAGCTTGGGCAAGCGTGCAATCAGAATGGCCAGGTCTGTGTGTGGCCGACACACACTGCTCCTCTGCACCAGGGATCCTCTGGAGGATACAGCTCTTTCCAAGCTTAGGCAGAGGGTGGTCAGTTGTCTTTTGAGATAACTTCCGTAGCTTCCATATTTCAGCCTCATGAATATGTTTGAATTTCAAAGGACCCAAATCACTAAGAACTGTGAGTACTTCGGAATCAGCAAACATTTCTCCAAACTGCTCATGTGTAAGGCAGATGGCCACGAATTGGAAGGACACCCGAGCTGTTGGAGCTTACTTGCTAACCCTTCTGGTCCCTGCAGGTCCCAGGCCATTGCTGTAACTCACAGCCAAGCAGCCTGTCTGGGGACTGCTTAAACTTGCCCCCTGCACCAAAGGGAGTGTTTTTTCTGCCTCCAGCCCAGGTCTAAGCCAGGTGTGCTTCCACCAGGGCTACTAGCCCTACTTGGCTCTATCACAATGTACACCCTCGTAAACTCCAATCAATGCTTTATGTCCCTGGAGCATTGGATATGGAGATGTGGGGCCTTTAAGAGGCGACTAGGTTAAAAGGGTTTAGTGAGGCTGGGAAAACATCTCAGTGGAGAGAGTTGATGGCCTAACATGCACAAAGCCCTGCTTTGATCCCCAGCTCAGTGTGGAGTTGCACACCTGCAATCCCAGCATTGGGAAGGCTGAGTAAGAAGGCTCAGAAGTTAAAAGTCATCCTTGATTATACAGTGAGTTCAAGGCCAGTCTGGGGTTCATGAAAAACCTGGTCTCAAAACAAAAAGAAGCAAAAAGAACCAATAAAGGATGACAAAACAAAAACACGCAAAGGGATGAATGAGCCTTCCGAGAGGGAGTTCCAGGTCAGCCACTCTGGAAACAGGCAGCTGTGACATGAGGACACTACACTGCCTCTCTTCCACTTCCTGCCAGAAAGTACAGTATGAGCCTTCATCAGATGTGGGTCCTCAGTTTGGACCTCCCAGACTCTAGAACTATGAGATATTAATAGAAACCTCCTTTTTTATATACATCTCTCAGTCTCAGGCATTCTGTTAGAGCAACAGAAAAAAACGCAATGTTTTCCATGGACAAGGGAGAAAGATGTGGAGGAAGGGGTGTGGAGGAAGGGATGTGGAGGAAGGGGTGCTCAGGAGGAGCAGAACATCTGCCGTTCTTTTCCTCCATGGTCTGCTCTGGTCAGCTGACTCCCAGGGTCATGGTCAGGGAAACAAACACAGGCATCAATGCCGAAACATAGCTCTCACCTCAAAGGGAATGAGAGAGATGCTTTATACTGAAGTCAGGAACACAGATTCAGCTTACCCAGAATTCCATGTCCCAGTGGTAACAATTTCATGAAGTTTTTACAGTAACAGAACATATAGAGTCAATAAATCATGACACTTCAAATGCATGATGGGAGTATCCTGTAAGTGGGTATAGTAAAGAGGGAGTCTCAGGTTCTGTCTAATGACCTATCAGTAGCTTTTGGGAGAATCTAGTGCTCTGTTAATACATTCAAAAAGATTTCACATTAGACAGTAACACAGATGTTAGGTCCAGTATTAGAGAGGGCTAAAGATAGTCCGAGACAATTGGTTCTGATCTGCTACATTTTAACCCTTCACAAGCAAGAAGATTTTTTAAAAATATATTTTCCCTTTTTTTGAAAATAGATTTTTTTCTCACATAATATATCCTGATTACAGTTTCCCCTCCCTCTACTCCTCTCAGTTCCTCCTCACCCATCAGGATTCACCCCTTCCCCATCTCATTAGAAAACGAATAGTCTTCTAAGGGATAATGGATGATAAAATAAGACAAAGCAAAAACCACCACACCAGAATAGGAAAAAATAATAAAGAAACCAGCCAACCAGCCTCATAGAATCATTGCCATAGGCTTGTTTTTTTGTGTTTTTTTTCCCTTGAAAACTTCAATTCACACAATAATTTCCCCTCCAGACACCCAATGGCAAGGATAGTGGCACAGTAGAGTGTGGGAGGAGCTTACCTGCAAAAATATTTCCTCCTTTAGAGATGCTCCCTCCTCTGTCTCTTCTTCCTCAGCCATCAGGATGTGGCTGCATGCTCCCTGCTCTGGGGCAGGAAGAACAGGAGGAAGTGGAAGGAAGCCCTTTGGCGGCTGTTGTAGTGCGGGTCCACCCCACCCCTGTTTACCATTCTTAGATCTGCTGACCCTTGTGATCTTCCAACAACCGGCCAGAGATGCTGGAGATGCAGGATGGTTAGTCTTCATTGTCAACTTGATGGGATTTAGAGTCACCATGGAAACGCGTTTCTAGACAGGTCTACAAGGAAGTTTGTAGACTGAGTGAATTGAAGTGGGAAACCCTACTCTAAATGTGGGCAGCACCCTTCAATGGCCTAGGGTCCTGGACCGAAGAAAAAGGAGAAAAAACTGAGCGCTTCCTGTCTGTGGAAAAAACAAGCAGATGGCTGCCTCCTGCTCCTACGGACAGGCCTTTCCCACCACCATGGGCTGTACTCTCGCGGTGGGAGCCGAAACAACCCTTTCCTTAAATCCCTTCATTGAGTTTTCAGCAATTTTGTCACAGCAACAGGAAAGGTGACAGACACAGAGAGTGAAGAGGAACAGGGGCCTTCTGCAGTGGATATCACGGTGTGGTTCCCAGACTCCCCAGCAGGAGTCTGAGAGGTTTGCCAGGGAGGTATTCAGTGCCATGCCTCTTTGTGAGTTGCCCTGGCATATCCACAGCTGTGCCCCTCCCCAGGACGACGTCCGTTGACTAGGTGAAGCAAGGAGGGAAAAATCCCATCCCTTCTGTGTCGTTTAGGATGACCCTGAAGGGCCATTAGAGGCATCATGGTGCCTCCCAATCCAACTGTGGAGATGCCGGTCTGCTCAAGGTCCAAATCTTTCCTCTCCTGAATCCTGCTGTCTTCACCCTGAGAACTTCTGCACGAACCAGATGCGCGCTACTCTCTAGTTCAACCTGTTTCCAAGGATCCCCACTTTCAAGGAGACAGCCCGTGAGAGTAAGCACCCAGCCAGCGGAAGATTGCTGTTCTCTTGGGGTCCCGATGTCCAGTGAATCTGGGCTGTGATGGTGCCCACTACTCGCTAAGTGGTGACTCTCAAGTACTTTGTTCTCTCTTTATGGTCATCCTCTCTGCAAGTGTTTCACTTCTGAGGTCAATTTTGAAACAAGTTTGGCAGGAAATTAGCCATTTCTTTGAGACTTCAAAAAAGATGGCCCAAATTTGCATATAAATATTTTAATTTCTCTTGTATCTGTGGCTCTATTTTCATAGCCATTCTCTGGTACTAATCAGGAAAGCTGAGCAGTTTTTGGTCACCAAGAGTAGTGTGCACATATAAAAGTTTTTCTGAAGGAAAAATGTGGGTTTCTCATCCCCAAAACATGATAGGTGAAAAAAGGAAGAGATGGCTACTGTATACAACCCCTATGACAGGAAGGTAGAACAAGGAAAGCAGGGACGGAGAGGAAGTTGGAGAGATTATCAATGATAAAGACCAGAAACGCTCTCCCCATAATACACAGAGCATGTGTGAGGGAAAGAAAAAAAAACAGAATTTCATCTGGAGAAAATGGGAGCTATGTAAATGACCTCTGGAGGTTCACAACTCTAGTGGACCAATGCTGGTTTCTCCTACTCTTCCCCAGGTCTCTAGCCCCATTGCACACTTGGGAGTGTCTTTCCCTTCCTTAAAAGCACTTGTTGCTCTTGCAGTGGGCCAGAGCTCATTCCCCATCCTCTGTATCTAGAGGCTCCAAACTGCCTGACTCCAGCTGCTGAAGAAGTTGATGCCCTGTTCTGGCTCCCATGGCACCGGCACACATGCCTGAATATACACTTTCACACACTGACCTATAAATAAAATGTTTTAGTTAAATGAAATAAACTTTCTCTATTTTACCACTATGCATGTGTCCCTGGTCCATGTTGCTGCTGCTGCTGCTGTTGTTGTTGTTGTTGTTGTTGTTCCAAGGTAAAAGAACCTGGGCATTCTGGAGGGTGCCTTCTGGACTCCAACCCATAACATCTGCAACAGTGCTCCAGAGAGTCACACAGCAAGGATTTCTGACAGTGCACAGGGCACAAGCATTGGGTGGTGAAAATTAGCAAGGAAAAAATGAAAGGTCAAGTTGGGGAGCTGTCTCAGAGGTTAAAGGTATTTGCTGACCTTACAGAGGACCCAACTTCAGTTCTCATGGCCCATGCCAGGCAGCTCTCAACTGCCCATAACTCGAGCTCCAGGGGATCTGGCAGCCTCTTCTGGAGTTCTTAGACACCTGCACTCACATGCGCTTGCATGCACACACACACACTTAAAACAAATCAATAAGATATTTTTAAATGGAATAACTAGAGGATGGAGCCATGAAAGATGATATGGTGCACTGAGGGGATTCTAGAAACAAAAAGGGAATCACCCAACAGAAAGAAAACCACTAGAGGAACAATGGAGAAATGTTCCTGAATGAGGGAAATCCTGAATTCTCTGGGAATGTGAAATCTCTTAAACAAAGAATCTAGAAACTGAAGGGTTGTATCTCAAAGGGAGCTCTCACCAAGTCTAGCACTAAGCACACTAAACAACTTTAGTGCTCCTGACTCAGTAGGGACAGTGAAGAGGAAGGGAGGTTAGTATCTGGATGTCTCTGCCAAGGGAAAGAGGAAGGCTCCAGTAACTCCCCAAAGCAGCTCCAACAACAGTACCAGACCTTCAGCCTGTGAACCTGCGGGGGGAGGGAGGGCACTTCAGTCTCATCCCAAGACACCAAAGCTAAGGAGATTCTCTTAAGGATTTAAAATGTGGAGAAGATTACCCAATAAACCCCCATGCCTACACACTTAGTGTAGGGACAAGGAAAATCTTCCAAACTGAAGAGGGGAGCCCATGTTTTAAAGCACAGCAGAGTAGAGTGGTCAAAAACGTACCCCAAGGAGGCATAGCACCAAGACAGTCAACACACACACACAACCTTCCCACAAACTGGGTTAGGGTTGTGGCTCGGTGGATACACTGATTAATTTGTCTCAACTCAACACAAAGTATAACCACCTGCAAAGAAGACATTTCAACCAAGGGCTTGCCTCCATCAGAGCGACCTGCCTGTGTGCTTGTGAGGGCATTTTCTTGATTAGAGATTGATGTGGGAGGGCCCAGTGCACTATGGATCCTGGACAGGTGGTCCTGGGTTGTATAAGAATGCAAGCTGAGGGGCTACAGAAATGGCTCAGGGGTTAAGAGCACTTGCAGAAGACTATGTGGGTTCCCAGCACCCACATAGTGGTTCACAACCATTTGTAATTCCAGTTCCAGGGGATCTGACACCCTATTCTCATCTCCTCATGCAACAGGTACACACATGTACATATCCATGCATGTAGGCAAGACATAAAAATTAAAACAAATAAATATTTTTTAAAAAGAGAGAAAGCTGAGCAAGCTAATTAAAAACAAGTCAGTGAGCAGCATTCATCTGCTGTGGGAGGATGCTCTGTACCCTGCAGATTTGTCACTTGTATCAGTTTAATAAAGTGCAGTAGCCAGGCAGAAAGTATAGGCAGGGAGACCAGACTAGGAGAATTCTGGGAAGAGAAAAGGCTCAGTCTGCAGTCACCAGCCAGGAGCAGAGGAAGCAAGATGAGAATGTCTCACTGATAAAAGGTACCAAGCCACATGGCTAAACATAGACAAGAATTATGGCTTAATTTAAGTTGTAAGAGTTAGTTAATAATAAGCCCGAGCTAATAAACCCAACAGTTTATAATTAATATAATTCCCTGTGTGTTTCTTTGAGACTGGAAAGCTGCAGGACTGGGCAGAACAGAAACTTCCGTCTACATTCATCCATGGTCTTTGCTTCCATTCCTGCCTCAAGGATCCTTCCCTGACTTCCCTCAGTGATGGACTGTAACCTATAATCCATACAACTCTTTCCTCCCATGTTGCATTTTGGTCATGGTGCTTTGTCACAGCAACAGACAGCAAACAAGGCTGATGAGTAAGAGCACTTGCTGTGCAAGCATGAGGATCCGAGTTTTAACCCCCAGTACTCATGAACAGCTGGGCTTGACTCTGCATGCCTGTAACCCTGGTTTGGGGGCTCAAAGATAGCTGGACACAGGGAGCTCATTAGCCATATAACATTCAGTGAGAGACCCTGTCTTAAGGGAATATGGTAGCAAGTGAAAGATGAAGACATCTTCCATCCTTCTCTGTATGTGCACACACAGGCACATGCACCCATGTATTCATGTGGATGCAAACACCTGCTGAGTGAATTTTCAGTGAACCAATGAGTTTATTGGGTTTACTTACAGAGTATAGGAGAGTGGTTACTTATAGGATTGTGAAAAGCTCAAAGACAGCTACAAGACCAAAAAGCACCTCAGCATGGCTGTTAACTCACAAAAATACATATAATGAAGCTCCCCAAAGGACTCGCAGGCAACTTGACTTCACTGTCTTCTCTCTCAATTCTAAGGCTTGCCTCTTGAGGAGGGAAGTACCATGTAAGTCTCAAAGACTCAACTCTTGTGAGTTTTAAGAACTTCCTGAGACACATGTGTTGTTTACTTTCTGTGTTTTAATGAGCCTACCTCTAGGATGTAATATGTCAAGTTACAACTTGCTACACAGCAGCAAGACACACACTCAGACACCTGTCCTCATCAACCCACTCACCCCCAAACACATAGAGTTGTTTTCAGATTGCTAAGGGAGACAACCAAAAAATAAACAAAGACCCTGAGAAAATCTACAGAGACTTGGATTTAAATGACCAATAAATACAAAATACACCCAAATTCTGAATGAGTCACAGACAAAAAAGTAACAATGAAAAGTTACTCTAGACCTGCTAGATAAACTAATGTTAAAGACTGAGAAACCCGGACTGGAGAGATGGCCCAGCAATTACGAGAACTTGCAGCTTTTGCAGAGGACCTGAGCTCAGTGTCCAGCCCTCAGGTCTGGAAGTTCATAAGCAACTTTGAGGATCAGGCTCTTCTAGAGTCTGGACTCCGCGGACTCTGCACTATGCCCATACCGCCCCCCCCCCCACACGAAAGGACTGAGAATAGCTCCTGCTGGTGTGGCTGTGAAAACCAACATTAATAGGATCATTTTCCAACCACCTGTTAAAATTTAGATGCTAAAATTGAGAGTGCCCTCATTCTTGGTATTTATCCCACAGAGATAAAAGCATTCCCAATTAAAACATTAGTAACTTAGGAAATGAACATGATCTATACAAGAGCAATTGATGTTTATAACAGGACGCAGATGTAAATGGCTGTCAGCTAAGGATAGCTGAATAAACGGTGATATGTTATTTCATTCCATAATCTGTTAGCCTAATAGCCTGATGGGCAGCCATTTAATAGAGTGCCTTTGTATTGCCCTGTTGTGCTTAGCTGTATGTGTGTTTGCATGTGCACGTGTGCACACGCGCATGCACACACACACACACACACACACACACACTGAGGGAGAAATATAGAAGGACACATGACACAGGCCAGCTGTCAGCCTAAGTTATCCACAGAAGGGCTTGGACTAGGGCAGGGGTCTGGCAAGAATGAAGCTATTTGTAAGAACACTTGTACCCTTCCCTTTTGTTTTCAAACTATTGGATTCCACAAAATTGGGATTTCCCCCATGAATCTCATACTGGGAGAAGAAAAAGTATGAAACATGATGCCAGACAGGGAAGGGGTTTGTCTCCCAGATCAAGATTGCACACAGTTCTGACAGCTTCTTAGATTACATTGCAGGAGACACAGAAGTGGCTGGCCCCAACAATGGGCAGTACCACACCTTGATCAGGACCGCTCAGCTATACACAGTTCTTGCCCTCTTATTGAACTTGAACATCATGTCAAGACTCCATTGAGATTGGGGTCACTTTGGTCCTCCCCCAATGAGGTCACACTGAATAAACCTCCTTTTACTATTTTTGTTGTGTTGTTGTTTCTTTACTAGACTAGTGAGGATGGTGGCCAAGCCTAGCCTGCCCCGATTCTGATAACAGCCGATCGCCTGTAACAGGCAATCAGAGAGACAGGCAGCGTGCCGAGCAAAAATGGAGACTACTCTAGAAATGGTCATGAAACAGCTCCACATGGGGGTGGAGAGATGATTCAGTGTTTAAGAGAATATACTGCTCTTACAGAGGACTTAGGATCAGTTCCCAGCACTCATGTTGGGGGACTCCCCACAAGTCTGTACTTGCAGCTCCCAGGAATCCAGTGGCTTCTTCTGGCCCCCTCAGGAGCCTGCATGCTACCACCACTACCACCTCCGACACACACATAGAGACCCATGTACATAGACATAGTTAAAAAATAAAAATACTCCGGGCAGTGGTGGCACACGCCTTTAACCCCCAGCACTCGGGAGACAGAGGCAGGCAGATCTCTGTGAGTTTGAGGCCAGCCTTGTCTACAAGAGCTAGTTCCAGGACAGGCTCCAAAGCTACAGAGAAACCCTGTCTCGAAAAAAACAAAACAAAAAAAAAATATGACGTTCAAGAAAAAGTTACAAGTATGTAAAATGAGGTTGTTCATAAACAGTTTTATAAAACATTCTAAAATGTCTTCACAGTGTGGAGAGATGGCCTTCAAATTGGCTGAGCAAACTCAGAGATGATGAACATATCAAGACCAGCTGGGTGGGGCTGGAGAGATGGCTCGGTGGTTAAGAGCACTTACTCTTACAGAGGACCTGGGTTCAAGTCCAAGCACCCACATACTAGTTCACAGCTATTTGTAACTCCAGTTCCAGAGGATCCAAAGCCCTCTTCTGACTTCCATAGGTACCAGACACGCAGATGGTACAGAAATAAGCACATAGGCAAAACACTGATACACATAAAAAGTAATAAATAAATATTACAAACCAATGAAACAAAAAAGACTAAGTAATAAGATTTGACACTCTGTCGTCTTGTTCTTTTCACTGTGTCAGCCCTGCCTATCTCAGACCTGCCTGATGCTTCTTCCCCTCACAAGCTGTTTGTCCTCACTGTCCTGAGGTGGGAGGAAGGAAGCCTCTGGGGCCTGTCACTCTTTTCTCAAAGTGCAGAGGGCAGAACTAACCCTAGATGCTTAAAAGCCCATTTGTGGCTGCCTGCAGGGTACCGAAAACTGCCCCACACTGGGAAGTCCATGGCCTGCTTGCTTGGCTAGGTTCCACCGATGCTTGCTTACTGAGGCTGCAGCTCAGTCCTGCTCCCCGACTTCTCTTTACCTTAAGGATGTGCCCCCGATGGCAGGTCAAACTCTTCCCCTCTGCTCTCTCACTCTGTAACTGGGCAGCCTCATACTGGGTAGCACAGTGGGTTGGATCTGGCTAGTTGAGTATGAGGGGGCTTCTCCTGTATGTCCCCCTTTAGAGAGTTCCTGATTAGTCTTTTGTGAAAGAAATGGCCCAGGGGCTAAAGAAATGGCTTCATAGGTTAAGTGCATTGGCTTCTGTTGCGGAGGACCCAGGTTCAATTCCTAGCATCCACAGAGAGGCTCACGACCATCTGTAATTTCAGTCCTAGGGGATCCAACATCCTTTTCTGGCTTATTTGGGCACCAGGCACACATGTATACATGGACATACATGTAGGGAAGCATGGACATCCATGAAATTAACAAAAACAATTAAAGAAATGACGCGGGAGGGACTGTGTCCCATGTCTGTCTGGTGAGCTGGCAGCATATGGGAACATGGGGCAGCAGCAGCATAAGGAAGCACAGGCTGCAGAGTCAGGATCCCCAGCCTGGAGGCCACAGCCTGGCTGGAGAGCAAGCCACTCCCACTGTGTCAGCCTCAGTGGTGTCTCCCACTTCCTAGTTTAAGATCCTTGTGAACAAACACATGTAGTCTGCGAGAATGAAAACCCTCTGGTGATATAAAAACAGCTTTCGTGTCTGTGTTTTCGCTTAATACAACTGCTTTGTGACGCTGTTTTGGGGGTCTCGATTTCTGGAAGGAGCTGCGCTGGGTTCCTATGGCTTAGGTTCTGGAACGGTGTCACAAAGGCCCGAGGACAGCTGGACTTGTTGCCATCTGAAGGCTTGAAAGTGGTGGGGTCCCAGCTGGCTCATACACAAGGCCGCTGGAGGATGGCACTGCCTACTGGGAACTTAGCCAGAGGCTGTCGCCAGCACCTGCGACCTTCCTAGGTGGGCTAGTCTCTCTAAAGCTGATTTTGATTCTTGGGCAGGTCCATTTCTTACACAATGCCCATGGCTCCAGAAAGGGCTAATATAACCTGCCAAAATTGTTTTATTGAAAACCAAAATCTCAAGCAAAATGTAAAAAAAAAAAAAAAAAATTAAAGGCCTTTTTTTTTTTTTTTTTGCTTTGCTTTGTGTTTGAGGGTCCATTCTATGGCTCAGGCTGGCCTTAAACTCATGGCAATCCTCCTGCCTCAGCCTCTCAAGTCCTGTAATTACAGCTGCATCCTAACTAGGGATACTATTTCTGTGATGAAACACCACAACTTAGGGAGGAAAAGATTTATTTGGCTTACTTATCCAGAGCCACAGTCCATTGAGAGAAGCCAAGGAAGGAATTCAAACTGGGCAGGAAATTGGGAGGCAGGAGCTGATGCAGAGGCTATGGAGTGGTGCTGCTTATTGACTTGCTCCTCATGGCTTTCTCAACCTACTTTCTTACAAAACCCAGGACCACCAACTCAGGGGTGACACCACCCAAAATAGGCTAGGCCCTCCCCATGAATCATTAAGAAAATGCCCTACAGACTTGTCTACAACCTGATCTTATGGAGATCTCTTCAACTGAGGTTGGTTTCTCTCAGATGACTTTAGTTGGTGTCAAGTTAACATAAAATTAGCCAGCACAAGGTGTGTGTTACCATGTCAGCTCTTGTCACTGTCTTTCCTTGCCATGATCTTCTGATTCCTGCTGGCCACACAGTGAAGTACATCTCTTAGGTTTTGGTCTGGTGGTGGCCTAGGCCTGAAAATGACTGAACCTCAGCCACTCAGCTCAAGGTAGCAGCCTGTGACTTCCCAGAGTGAGAAGGGCAAGCAAGAGGGAAGGGTGTTGTATGACTTTTCCTGAGTAGATGTGAACAAATGTCTATCCATCCCAGATAAGGCACTGACAACAGACTAAAGAAACAAGCCCTCTGGAAGCAGTGAGCTTTTTGGGAGTTGTGTATAAAAGCATGGGTGACTCAATGACAGCTGCAGCAGTGAAATGCCCACCCAGCCTAGTGAAGACTCCCCAAAGCTGCATCCCAGGAGCTCCCCATACAACTTGTTGGCAGCTCCGCTTAGAAATCTACCCTCCACACCAGTCCTTACTGTTTATCCAGCACTGAAGACTTGTAAATTTAGAAGTCTTGTAAGTTTCAGGAGCTTCCTGAGCCTTCTGAGTTTCATTTACTTCCTGGGCCTTAAGGCTTCCTTCCTCCCTGCTCCCTCCTCTCTGGTTCCTGCTCCATCTCCTTCCTTCCTTCTCCTTCATCCTGCCTCACTTCTTCCTGTTCCTTCTTCCTTCCTCCCTGCTTCCTCTTCCCTCCTCTCTGGTTCCTACTCATTACTTCCTGCGCCTTGGTCCCTGATCCCACTTCCTTCCTCCCTGTTTCTTCCTCTTTCTTCCAAAAGAGAATGAATGTTCAGTATGTAGGAAAGTTCAATATGTACACACAGGGCCTTGGATGTACTTGAGCTTTTGACAGGTGGAATCACTCAACATCTGTTCCTTAAGCCAGGCATCTTGGCTCTGGGTCTGGGCTACCGTTGGAAATTGTTAGCACTGTGATTTTTCTCCTTCAATTCCTTTGGGAAAGGGAGTGAAGTCCAGTAATTCACTTCATTTCACCGTAATGTGTGTTTGGCCTTTTGTCACTTTGTCCTCCACCCCCAGGGCAGAAGATACCACTCAGAAGTGATCACTCTATTGCTATCCCTGCAGGCGCATGCGAGCATCCCCCAAGAGCCATTTAATGATTGTACTGCTGGAGCACCACCCAGGGAAGGCCACCCTAGTATTTCCAGGGGAGCTGAAGACTGACTTCAGGAACGGAAAAGGGTCAGCTTGTCCCCACTTGAGTACTGGGGACACATAGCTTCTCCCTAGGCAGACAGGTGTATGGAGGGGTGCCTTGTGTTCCAATGCAGGGCTCAACTGATGAAGATCCAGCTCCATGGGCAGTCCTCAGAGAGGCAAACCCTGTGCCTGTTGATCAGAAGCACCCACTCTTTGCTCAGACATCCTCCTCACAGAGTGGGCACAGCATTCATCGGGGAAGCTGTGTGGAAATCCTGACCTTTTCCTGGCCCCACCTCCCTTCACACTCAGTGTGCCACCCTCAGCATGGGATGCCACTCAAGATGAGTTTGACTCAGAACCGACTCACAAATAAATCTGTCCTCCCAGTTCCCAAAATCAATATTTACTATCCAGGCAGCTTGGGACCACAGCAGGGGAGACCCCTTCCTCATGTGTCAGAGGAGATTCATTGTATAGTCATCAAATCCAAGAGAAAACATGACCAGCAGGCTAGCACATGGGAGAAATGGGAATGTGTTCATTGCAGGACCACAGGGGGAAACCTCAGAGTGCCAACTTACATCCTTGACCATGCCCTGGGCTCCCTCGGTCAGTGCAGCCGACCGACCTGTCTCGTGCCCTCACAAGGCTTCTAATGGGAAGAACTCTTGGGACAAGGCAGGTTTAAGTTCATTCGCCTGTTACCTGGGTGACTTTAGACACTTGGTTCCATCCCCACTGACTGTTTCCACTTCTGTCAAGTGAGAAGAGAAAAATCTAAGTGACCAAGGTGACATGAATATCATGTCACAATGCGTGTAAAACCATTAGCACATCCTGGCCCTTGGTGAGAAGTGCTCAATTAAGTACAGCTAAGAATATGATTAGGTACATGACTGCATTCTGCTCCAGATGGGGCTCTATTTTTATTTAAATAGTGTGGCCTATTGCTTTAGGGTACAATATGAATAGATGATTTAAGGAATGTGTGTGTGAAGGCCAAAGGGTAACCTTGGGTGTGTCCTTCCTCAGAGTGCTGTAGCTCATCAAGTAGGGCAGGCTGGCTAGCCATTGAGCCCCAACGATCTGCCTTTCTCCTCCTCCCCAGTGTTTGGATTAAAAGTAGGCACCATTATGTCCAACAATTTTTCTTACGGGCTTTGGGAATTGAACTCATATCCTCATGCTTATAGGTGAGCGCTTCACCGAGAATCATCCCTCCAGCTTCCCCACTTCTTCTTTTCTTTTTCCTTCCCAGCTCTTTTTCTCATCTGTGTTCCAGATTCCTTAATAAAAGGGCCTACGAAACTCAGGAACATATTTCTATGGACCCTCAAGCTTCTCTGAGAATTGTTCCAAAGGCGGGAGTACCCTAGCTACCTCCTCCTTCTCGGTGTCCCATCCAGCAGCACCCTGCCCTCTGCTCTTCACCCCAACTCACTTTAGTGGATGTGCCTTGCGCAGCCTCAGGGTGCACAGCATCTCACGGTGTTCTGTTGCAGGAGGTATGGGAGGGAAACCACCTCATCCAGGGACTGAGCCTCAGACTGACTGAGCGACTAACTCAGCAGCACTTGGCAATCAGCATGTGGGGGCGTTGGGTTTCGCAGCCTGCCTTACTCATGGTGCTTTCAGACCTGAGCCCAGTCCTCTGCTTTCCAAGCTCTAACCTCCCATCACAAACATCATGGATAGAAGTTCAGGGCCCAGTACTGCCATTACAGGAACCCGCAGAAGACAGTACGAGCATTTATAACTAGGCTGGGCTTCTCATCAAATGAGAGACCCTGTCTAAGAAAATAAATTTAAAAAGCAGTGATTAGCTCTTGAGGAACAACATATGAGGCTTCTACATGCACACATGCTCATGCACACCAACATGCACTCATCCATACCTGCACAATGATTTGTGGCCAGTTGGTTAATAATGGCTGCTTTTTAAAAAGGAGATTTGTATGACTTCTTTTGTTTTAAAGATGCCGCACACACACACACACACACACACACACACACACACACACACACACTTGTAGAGACCAGGAAAGAGCATGAGATCCCCCGGAGGGGTAATTGCAGGCGGTTGTGAGTGCAGGCCCTCTGTAGAGCAGTATGTGCTCTTAATCTCTGAACCATCTCTCCAGCCCCAGTAACAGCTCCCCAGCCTCCTTCCATGCGGTCTGCTTTTATCCCTGGTTGGAATACACAGTACTCGTTTTCTGTCTTAGCAGCCACACCCGCCGGTTGCACAGGTCGCCAGTTCTCTTACTGACTGCTTCGCTGGTCCCACCCTTTCCTGCCACACTTCCGTCAGTTCTCCTCGACTTTGCAATCACCTCTCCCAGGTGCCCATCTCTGATCTGCCCTCCACCACCCGCCCTCCCTCATATGTGACCAGTCCAAAATGCGCCCCCTCTGGCTTCCCTCTCTTTTCAAGAGTTTTGCCACTGAAATGATACCTCCTGACTTTTAAAATAATGATAAATGACCCGATTGTACAGGGCCCTGAGTACTGTACTGCTAGTCCCACCCGTCGCTGGGCTGCCCAGCCTCTGCTCTCACCTTGCTCTTTTCTGTCCTTCCGGGACATTGCACACTCCACCCTTCCTCCCGTGTCCTGGGCCCCCACACTTCCTCTGACCACGAGACCTTGACACGCTTCCTCTCACTGGGACATGCTTCCCACACCAAACTTTTCACATAGCCAACTGTTCCTCGTCTTTCATACCAACCTTTGATTGTCACTTCCTTCAACCATCGGCCACTCTCCAAACTAGCTTAGCTGGCCTACTGCCTGTCCTTGAAAGCCCATGTTCTACTCGAGAGTTGATGTTGGGGTGGATGATACTTTCATTAGCTGGTACATAGACCACTGGGGCCATAACATGTGGGACTGAGTTACTAGTTATTCCCTCTGTCTCCAACCCTGGCACGCTCCTGAGAACGCAGCAGTGCCCACAGGCGTCTGCTCAGTGAATTGAATAACCCCATTCTCCTCCCGAGCCTGCTCCTTTACAGTCTTCCACATCAGCCACAACTCCTTTGCTCAGGTTCTATGGACCCTAGTCCTGGGGTGTCTCACGCAGCACAGCCCGTACACTTCACCTCCATCACATCTGGAGTTCAAACCCTCGGCACAGGGCGTCGTCCTTTGCTGCGTGGATCACAGAAGTAGCCTAACTGTTCTCTGCCACCTTGTCTCAATGCAGCAGTGCAGGCAGCTGTGTTTCAGCATCAGTCAGATCCTGTCTCTCCCTGTTTAAGCTCTGTGTGCCGCGCTGTCCCTGGTCCCCTGCCTATGGTCCTCCCATTGTGATGACTGGTTTTAATTGTCAACCTGGCATAAACTAGACTCACCTGAGAAGGGAGTCTCGGTGAGAAATTGTCTACATTAGGTTGGCCCGAGGGTCTCAGGGAGGAATTATCTACATGAGTTTGGCCTGTGGGCATGTCTGTGCAGGATTTTCTTAGTTGGGCTAATTGAGTGGGAAGACCCTGAAAGCACGCAGGCTGCCTTTCACGCGCTGAATGAAAAGGAGAGAGTGAGCCATGTACTCACAGACACGCATCAATCTCTCTACTCCTCCCAGGCACGCATCACGCTCTCTCCTCCTGACTGTGGTCAGGTTCCTACTGCCCTGCCATCCCTGCAGTGACAGACTGTAACCTAGGGGTGTGAGCTAAATAAAGCCCTTCTTCCTTGAGTTTCTTTCAGCAGAGTATTTTATCACAATGACCAGAAGGAAACTAAGATACCCACGTTCAGTCTTGTGCTGGCTAGTGGCCTCCTCTCTGTGCCACATGTGTTCCAGGCATGTCCTGCTGCTTCAGGACTTCTGCACCAGTGGCGGCATTGTCTTAGAATGTTCCTTTCCCGGGCAGCGGCTCACAGCCTCCATTCCTGTGTTAGCCGCCTGGTTGGAAAATCGCCTCCACTCCAGCTTTCATACCCCTTCCCACTTCATTTTGCTGTTCTTGGAATAAGTCCCTTCCTAATGAGCCGTGTGGCTAATTATGTCTTTGTTTATTGACTGTCTACCTGGTAGTAGGCAAGGCATAAGGATGGATGGTGGGTGTTTCCTGCTTCCTGCTTTAGGGCCCACACTCCCCATACATAGCTAGTACTCCACAGCTCAGCTAATACCACAGCTCAGCTAATCTTGCAGACCCAACAGCTGATGGGAGCTACACCTTCCAGATGATTTTCAGGGGATCCAGCCTTGCCTTTAAAAATAACCCAATTAATCGAGCTCTGATAGCGCCATCAAATCAGGAGCCAATCAACCACACTGAAGCCAACTCCCTCCCTTTCCCTGGGACCTGATACTCCATTCTACAACCAGAGAGCAGTCTACCTGATGCAAGACAGTCTGGCTCCCATTCGGGAAGAAATAAGGGTCAGGTGGAGTTCTGCAGGAGTCAGCTAGACTGGAGAAACAGGAGGGAATGGGAGCAGTAGGCAGAAGTAGGCAGGGGAGACACTCAGGGGTGAGTGAAAGGGGAGAGGTTGATATGCAGGGAAGACATACCCCCAGAGAGCACAGCTGGGGCTGCCCAAGCCTAGAGCAGCCAGTTAGTGGGACTAAGTGCTCAGCTGACAACGCTAAGGACACAGAGATCAGAGGACACATGGGAGGAAGGGGGACAGTGGCCGGGTCTGTGGCACCACGGACAGTTTACAGAGGGCAGGTCTGGAAGTGCCTCTGCCTGCCAGCTGAGAAGCCTCCAGTGGCTGGAAGTAGGAGGGAGAGGTTTGGGGGATGGGATGAAGGTAAAGGCTGACATCACCAGGGGTGGCAGGGGTAGCAGGAAGTGGTGGGCTGTCAGCAGGTTCATCTTGCCCTCAGGAGCCACAGGGCTGGTTCAAGGGAGGGAGCCTCAGCACCATCTCCATTCCACGAAGCATCTCTGCTTGGCCCACACTTCTGAGAATTCTGAGTCAAGAGAGTTCACGGGGTGGCGCAGGAAGGCAAGAGGCAGCACACGCAGGGAGTGTGGGGCTTCAGTCTTTCTCTGCCCCTCATGTGGGGGACACTTTGATACTCTGTCACCTCGAGCGCCTGACAATGCATACTGGATCCATCCACTTTTCCCCACCCGCTGACATCAGAGCACCCCAACTCCTCAGCGAAGTTAGAGAAGGCAAAGCCGTTTCTCCAGACATTTTGGCTTATGCTGTCCAGACTCCACAGTGGAAACAGGACTACTGAGGGGCATTAAAGGCAAGCAAGAGCCAGTGCAGAACTTTACCTGTGAAACTGCTGCCTGCCCAGAGCTGTGGAAGACCCACTCCTTCCTATGAGAGTGTGGGAAGCCACCACCCCAACCTGCGCCACAAAGAGGCTGTGGGGCATATAAGACATTGTAGAATAAAGAAGAAAAGGAGAAAACAGAGCACTGATACCTTTATGCTTTTTGTACAACACATAGGCTGAATGGACACAGAGAAACCTGGCCTCTCAGATCCTGTCACCAGGGGAGACAGAGAAGGAAAGGCCTTGGGAAAAGAGGATGGAGTCTCCCAGCTGGGACCAGATCAGGCTGATGGGTTATGAATGGGTTCCAGGGTTCTGCTACAGGCTGAATGTCTGGAGAAAAAAATCGCATTCACTTTCTGAGCTTATTTGCTTTGTTGTAAATTGGGAGCCCATAATGCCTAGTATTCTGCAGACATATTTAGTATGCAAAGCTTTGATTTTGACTTTTGATGGGGGCTTGTTGTTGTTGTTGTTGTTTTGTTTTCTGTGAGACAGGGTCTCATTTAGCCCAGGCTGTCCCCCAAACTCGCTATGTAGACAAAGGTAACTTCCAATCTTCCTGCCACCACCTCCCATTGGAATTACAGGTATGCAGGTTCATGCTGGTTTGTATCAGGGATGGAAGCCCAGACTTCGCACGTGTTAGGCATGTACTCCACTGACTCAGCTACAGTCCTGCAGAGCCCTTCTTATATCCGGGCATTTTACCTGCAATATGGATTTATGTTTTTCTTTGTTGAAATTCTGAAGCCCTGATGGGCAGGTGGACCAATTTTTGCATGACTGTCATGCCTCTCTCCCCCATTCCTGGCAGTGGGGAGCCTCACCTGATAGCCTGCTCAGCTCACAGCCTCGCTAGGTCAGATTTCAAGACGCAGGATGCCTTGATCCAGGTGTTAACTGTTAGCATGGAGCTGCATGTCCTGGACCAGGTGAGTTACTCTCAGTTTCATCATTTACTAACTGAAAGTCATGTTTTAAGCATGCCATGAGGACTAATGAACTCATGCATTGAGATCTGGGAAGATACATATGTGTGCAAGTGGCCGCTGCAGGCGCTGTCATCAGCAGTTCTTCCTCTTGGTCTCTGCCCCTCCAACCCCATCCCTGCCCCCAAATCTAATGCTTCCTGGCTGAGTACTCAGAGACACTACCCTTTGACAGACAGAGAGAGAACTCACTGCACTGAGTACATAAATATGTACATGAGCATTCTCACACACATACGTACACCAATAGGCATGTATTATATGCATACACATGGACACACACATCTGTGTATCCATGCATAAGTATGTAAATACATATATATACATATACAGACGTACATGGGTAGAAGCATTGATGCCTAGGAGATCCCAAAGCAGACCTTGGCACTAACTGCCAGAAAACAAAACAGGATTTGTAAATCAGACAGCTCTCTTCAGCAGCACACACAGGGAAGGTGTGGTCCCTAGCCTTGGGCAAACCTCTGTGCTCTATATACTGTCCCGTAGAGACAGCTTCTCAACTGCCCGTGTACCCAGGGGCCAGGGCAAGACCCTGCAAGAATGCTGAAGGAAGAGGCTTGTTTTCTTTTCTCCAGAAAGGAGCAGATATGGAAAGCAGAAAAGCATTCCCAGGGGATAGAGTGTCCTGATTAATTTTTAGTCAATTTGATACAAACTAGAGTCAGAAGAGGCAACTTCAACTGAGAAAATGTCCCACCAGATTTGCCTGTGGGCATTTTGTTGTTAATTATTGACATGAGAGGGCCCAGTGCACTATGGCTCCCTTGAGCTGCTAGTCCTGGGGTGCAATAGGAAAGCAGACTGAGCGAGCCAGTAAGCATAACTGAGACAAGGGTCTTGGGACCCTAAAAACCATCCTAGCCATTGTAGGAAGTGGGGTTTTATGCATGTATATACATACATGTACCACAGTGCCTATTCCAAACTGACTTATACCCACCTCCTGCATGCATAGAATAGTTCTTGTGTGGAGGTTACTTTTGAGAAGGTCTCGCTATGCAGGCGTATATTCATAGTAATCCTCCTGCCTCAGTCTCCCAGGTACTGGGACTGTAGGCAGGCACTACCGAACACAGATCATGTGATAGCGATAATTCTGGGCGCATCTATATACAGAGGTGTTTTGAAGATCTTAGTGCTGCACCACGGTGGAGCTGCAGCCACAAACACATCTTCCTCGCTCTGTGATGCCTGGGGGCATGGGCTTGGCTGTGCCTTAAAGCACAGCCTCAAATGCTGCCTTAGACATCTAGGATTAACTTAATCAGAGACAAGGTGTGTGTGTACGCGCACGTGTAAATGACATATATGTGTATATGTGTGTAGGTGCACAAACACATGAATATGAAGGCCAGAGGACAACCTTAGGCATGCCATCATCCATCTTTCTTTTCTTCTTTTTTTTCTAAACTAGGTCTCTCCCTGACCTGGAGCACACTAAGTAGAAGTAGGCTAAACTGGCTGGCCAAGGAATGCCAGGGATTCTCTGGTCTCCACCTCCCCAGAGCTAGGATTACAAATTCATGCCACCAAACCCAGAGTTTCTTATGTAGGTTCTGAGGCTCGAACTCAAGATTGGTGCTTGCAAGACCGGTACTTTACTTAGGGGGCTCTCTCCTCAGCCACTAGGGTTCCTGCTGCACTCTGTGGAAATGAGGACAGAGCATGAAAATCTAAAGCATCACCCCCCAATGTCAGAGGCCAGTGCCAGGCCGAGCAAGACAGCAGAGCAGGGTGACGAGCCCAGGACACCAGCAAATTATGATGAAAAACCAATGAAGTGAGGCTAGACATGGAGGCATAGATCTTTAATCCCACCATTTGGAAGGGAGAAGCAGGCAGATCTCGGAGTTTGAAGACAGCCTGGTCTATATGTAGAGAGAGAATTCCAGGTCAACCAGGACTATACAGCGAGACCCTGTCTTTAATCTATAAACATATATCTCCAATGAGGTGAAACACCACTCAGGGCAGGGCATAAACCTCCCCCCCCACTCCCCACCCCCCACCCCTTACAGTGCAGTCACTACAGAATTGCCCCTTACTAGTGAGCACTTGCTAGGGAGGGGATTTGCACTTCAGTAACAATTTAGACACCTTATAATTAATGTTCACTAGTTTGCATTTTATCCTTGTGCCCTGCAGTTACCCTTGCCAGAGAAAGGGAGCACACATTCCCACAGGCCTCTGAACCAGTGTAACCTAGGCCTCAAAGGCACAGGCTACAGAGACACAAATGGTTGCTCGGCACCCTCTCATCTCAGCCCTCTCTGTGCATTCGGATTTCACGTTTCCTTTCAAAGTGGAGATGCAAGTAAGTCTCCGCACTAACAAAACACTTTCTTCGTCCTACACCGAATCCCTCAGCAAATCCTCAAATATCTTTGCAAATCTCAAAGATATTAAGGCATTTAACTTTTTTTTCCATTTAGACCTTTGAAGGATGCTGTGACTAGAATAATTTCTGAGTTAAAACCCCGTCGACTGCATAGAAAATTAAGGAAACTGCCTGTCATCCCAGTAACTGGGTTGATAACTAATTACTTATAGATTTTTCAGTCAAATTTGAGAAAGATAAATATTTAAATAAAACATATAATCATTTAGAAAGAGCGCTAAGTGTTTTGTAATTATTGTGTTGGAGAGAATCATTGCTCCAATAGTGCATTCCGTCATTTGTGATGGGCTGGGCAGGAGCTGCAGAGAAGGATGCTGAAGGGATCCAGACTTGTGTATTTCCCTGTGTGTGTGTGTGTGTGTGTGTGTGTGTGTGTGTGTGTGTGTGTGTGTGTGTTGAGTGTCTGTACTGTGTATATGGTGTACGACATGACTGTACAGATATGTGAATGCACGCAGAGGCCCAAGGAGAATGCCAGCATCTTCCTCACACACTCTCCACCTTGCTCCCCTAAAATAGGGTCTCCCACTGAACCAGATTCTTGCCCATTGTCTAAGTTGGCTGCTCCTTGAGATCCCAGAACCCTTCTGCCCCTACTCTGCATCTGCCTGGGCTTACTGGCATGCACACATAGCCATGCCCATCTTTTGACATGAGTGCTGGGGGTTTGAACCGAGGTCTTCATACTTGTAAGCAAATGCCCTTACCCACTGTACCGTCTCCAGAGCTGTGTATCAAAGGGCTACTCTGAGGTACTCAGCTATGACTAAAGGCACTGGATTCACCAGGCTTGGCTCGCTCTGGGCTATAGCATCCTGTGTATCCCACAACTTGGCTTTGGATGGGGGCTTTGCAACACGGAGAAGAGAGGGGGTCTTAGAGCGTTGCTTCATCGCAACCTGTTGGCCACCTTAATCACAAACACTCTGCCCTGGCTCTCTCCATCTCCAGCCCTTCTCAGATTTCTAGACCATTTCTTTCTAAATACACCACACCTCTTCTCTTGCCCATTTTACTTTTCACGTTTTGAAATCCTTCGCCAAGATTTATTTTCTTTCTCTTTCTCTGAACCATCTAAAATTAAGTTGCAGATGCCATGATACTCAAGTCTTTAGTGTACAAGGGGAGACATGTGGAGCATGCGGATATTCTTCTGCAGGATCACCACACAGCACCCACATCTAAAGGAGTTAGCTTAGCAATGCCACAGCTGGTTTCCTGCTGTTTCCACAGTGTCTTCTGTGCCGCTTTTGTCCCTTCTCTCCAGCATCTAGGAAAAGTTGAACCATGGCATCTATACCTCAGGTCCCCTTGGAGTCCTTTTATCAGTTCATGTGTGTGCATCGTGTTGTGTCATGTGTGCATGTGTGGGGACTGGAATTAGCTGTCTTCCTCTATTGTTCTCCACCTTATTTTTTGAAACAGGTTCTCTCATTGAACCTGGAAGTCACCAATTTGGCTAGGCAGGCTGGCCAGCAAACTCTATGATCCTCTTCTCTCCCCCCGCCCACCCCTGCAAGAGTCAAAGTTACAAACTTTTTACGTGGAAGCTGAGAATCAAACTCAGGTCTTCAGGCCTGCACAGCAAGCGCTTTACCCACTGAGCCGTCTCCCCGGTAACTTGGTGTCTGTTTGATTATGTTTTCTTTTAAAAAAGAGACACTTAGGTGTCTCTCTAGGTGTATTTGTGAACATACTCTCTCTCTCTCTCTATCTCTCTCACACACACTCCCTCTTACACACACACACATACATGCACGCGCATACATACACTTGTACACATAAGTGTACTACCTATAGAAACCAGAAGACCTCAGAGCCCCTGAAACTGGAGCTACAGCTGGCTGTGGGCTGCCCAACATGGGTGCTGAGAACCAAATTGAGGTGCTCTGTAAAATCACGATGTACTTGTGACAACAAAGCCAGCTCTCCAGTTTCTCATTTATACTTATTTCAATGGATAGAAGTTTATTTTAGCTTACAGAAGCTGTGAGCCCAGGGACATGGTACTGCATCTCTGGAGCTTTCTACAGGACTTGCAGGAAGCCGCAAGCCCTGAGAATCTTCTCAGTAATTCCAGCAGGTGTTCATAGCAGCTACAGCCCTGGGGAGAGCCCTTCTTGACTCTTTTAAGTTCACCTTTCGCAGACAGAGAAGTGCGTTTACTTCCTGAGGCTCAGGAGTCTCCTCCTGCTTCCTGGATGGAACGTCTTTATTTGGAGGATATTTCTGTACAATGTCATTGCACTGATACCCACTTATTGTCATTTCAGTCATTTATGATTGTGATGGTTTGAATGAAAATGGCCCCCGCAGGGAGCAGAACTATTAGGGAGTGTAAGTGTGTCACTGTGGGGGTAGGTTTTGAAGTCTCCTTTGCTCAAGCCATGCTCAGAATGGCACACCGTGACTTCTGTTGCCTGTGGGCTCTCAGCTCCTTCTCCAGTACCATGTCTGTCTCCCCACCACCATGAAGATAATGGATGAAACCACTGAATCTGTAAGCCATCCCCAGTTAAATGTTTTCCTTTATAAGAACTGCAGTGGTCAAGGTGTCTCTTCATAGCAACAGAAACCCTAACTAAAACAGTGATCAGTCATCATCTGAAAATATTAAGAGAAAAATCCCAGAAATAAACAATAGATAAATTTCCAGTTGTTTGTTTGATGACTTCTGTACTGTCCCATGATTTCATGCCTGAGACGTGAATCCCCCTACTTCCCCGGGTACCCACACTGTATACACTGCCTGCCTGCCATCCGCTCAGCAGCCCTCTTGGTCACCAGACCAACTGCTGTGGAACTTTAGCACACATCATCAGGTCACCTTCACTTTACTTAGTAATGACCCCAGAGAGCAAGAAATGTGGCATTAGCAGTTCAGAGGAGTCAAAGAGGAGCTGGGAAGTAGCTACTTCAAATGAGAATGAGCAGGAACCGTAAGGTTTTGAGGAAGGCGGCACAGTCATGCAACTTTCATTATAATATATTGTTTAAAGGATGAGGATGCACCTCTGTTGGTAGTGATTGCCTAACGGGCATGAAACCCAGGGTTCTAACTCCAGCAACATAATAGCCAGGCTTGATAGCAATCATGGAGATTGGAGGATCAGGAGTTCAAGGTCATCCTCAGCTACGTGGTGAGATCCTACCTCACAAAATATACTTATCATTGTAATTGCTTTTGTTGTATATTATTATTAGTTATATATTATTTTGTTTTGTTATATATTATTAATTATTAACATGTTATTGTGACTAATTTGCAAATTAACTTTATCATTGATGTATACAGAAAAATTATAATTATAAAAGGTTCAGTATTACTTGCGAGTTGACACCAGCTGGGAACATGTGAACTGTCATAATTAGCTGCAGGTAGGAGATGTGTTTGATAGTTACAGTGTATGAGAATATGTTTACTCTAATGATCTTTGACAGAATTCCTTGAGTCTGGTTGTCTAAATCATGAGTTATATTGCTGGCTATAATACGGTGGTATTATAAGTTCTCTTGTCCCCTCCACTCTCACTAATCGCGTTTCTCCTGGGAAGACTAGACTTTATATCCCTTTATCCTTTCATCCCCCCACCCCGTTTCTCCTTTCTCATAATGATAAACTCATTAATTTTTCCAGTGTGCTAATATCCATTACTAACACCATCCTCTTTGATGCTCACATTGTCATAGGTTTGTGCAGTGAAACCTCCTCCAGCTGGGCCCTGTGTCCTCTATACATGACCCAATTAGTCTTTATGTCCTCCCTTGTTTTTTTGACAAAAATAAAAATGGATGTCCCAGGCTGCCTCTGTCTGAACCCACCACTTTCTCTCAGTAACCTTTAGAGACAAATGATGGTCAGAGACCAAGGTACAGGCACAGAGTGTGTTTATGACTCCTGAAAGAGTCCTTGCTTATCGCTGCAAGACCTCTTCAGTAACAGATCTGGAGGCGCTCTCTCTCTCTCTCTCTCTCTCTCTCTCTCTCTCTCTCTCTCACACACACACACACACACACATGCACACACACACACACACACACCTTAAACAGCACAACTTAATAAAAGATGAAGTTCTATAAGGCTGCTTCAGTCTGTCTCTCTTTTTGGAGGGGCAGATCTCCACCCTGCCACCTGACACATATGCAGACATCAGTCAACAGAATCTCCACCCTACACAAACCAAGAGGTACTCTGATAACCTGACAGTATCATTAGTTAAAACCCAGATGATTAGTCCTCACTCTCAGTTTGTCAGCATTTGGAATCACCTAGGAGACACACCTCCAGGCGTGTCTGTGAGGAAGTTTTCTAACCGTGGTTAATTAAAATGAGAAGACTCACCCTGTATGTGGGTGACACCGTCTTGGGCTGGAAAAGCCTGACAGTCTGACAGACAAGAGGGGGAGGAGTTCTGTGTCTACAGAAGAAGCAGGAAGGTGGAGGAGGAGAGGTGAGAGAGTGGAGCGCTCGCAGGACTAGGAAACAGGGACACTTGGGAGCCCTGCTGAAGACTCGGGAGTTTATCCTGTAGACCAACAAACCCAAAATCTTGTCTGTCACCCAGCCCACCAGAAAATATTATGATGACCTCCGCCAAAATGCATATTTATAATTGTGGGTCACCTATATAACTGGAATAAAGATACTATAAAGAGACATTTGTGTCTCTCTCTTTGACTCTCAGACTACTGAGACAACGGACCTCCAGTAATTAGAATTTCCCCTGAAATCTTTATTTATTTATTATTTTTAAAATTAATTTTATTCTATGTGTATGAGTATTTTGCCTGCATGTGTGTTTATGAAGCAGGGGCATGCAATGCCTGTGGAGGAAGGGACAGAAGAGGACCTTGGATCTCCTGCACCTGGAGTTACACATAGTTTGTCACCTGCCATGTGGGTGATGGGAAATGAACCCGAGTCCTCTGCAAGAGCCACAAGTTCTCTCAGCTGCTGAGCCCTGCTTCCAGCCCCTCCCCGGCAATCTCATGCTGGGAGAAGGAAAAGGCTGATATCTGGTGCCACCCAGAGAGGGAACTGGGAAGAGACTCCACCCAGTTCTGGCAACTTGTCAAGCCCCTTGCCGGAGAGACAGAGTGGGTTAGTGGCAGGCAGGACCACACTCTGACTAGGGTGACGTGGCCATTCCTGCCTCCTGCCCTCTATTTAAACCTAGGCCTCAGGTCAGGTCCTTGGAGACAGACTTGGCTGTGGAGTAGTCACGGGACCCCTTCATTCTATTTCCCAATGTGGCCACACTGAACCTTTTTCTGCTTTTCACTATTATTTGTGCCTGTAATTCGTCTATGAGGCTGAGCCAAGCCTGTAAGAGCTTCCTGGGCCCAGTTTCAGACCCTAATTCTGGAAATGTGCACAGCATGACAGCTCTATCCACGTCGTTGGCATAAACAGTGGCTCTGAAGAGCAGCAGACTGAGACCTGGCTGGGAATACAAGTTCCAGAGCGTTCTTCTCTTGTCTTGAAAGCGCCCGACACCCCTGGAGACCTGTGGCGTTGAGGGAGACTGGGAAAACGTTAGGAGAATCAGAAAGGCAATTCATTCAACTTGCTGTAAATGTCATGTCTCTGGAGTGACTTTAATTTCTCCAGTAGGGCCTTCACCAGAGGACCTTAAAATAGGCCCAGGATGGGCCTTTCCAGGAACCCTGTTGGCCCCTCAAATGGCTCATGACATCTCCCCATCATCCAGGCTCCTTTCTCTTCTACCCAGACACTGTAGAGTCTTCTCTCCAGCCATGAGTTGGATGTCCAGTTGGCAGCTGGCAGCCTTCCTAAGAAACAATGCCATATCAGAGTGCATCCCAAAACATTAGCTAGCCCCATGATACTCAGAGCAAAAGCAACACTCCTTCCGGCAGGTCCCTGACCCGTTCCTCTGACTTTGTCGGGTCTTTCTTTGTTGTTCTGCATATCCGGGCTCTCATCCCGTTCCAGGAGCGGTGTGTTCCCTACAGGCGCCCCATCTCCTCCGCACCACAGCCACTGTCAGTTGCTCGGCTTTTCCCCTGGCACTGCCGTCCCGTGCCGTTTACTTCCTTGTTGGAGCCTCTGACATAAGCAGGGCTCGCTGGCATCTCTCAGTGCCTGCGGTGGGTAGCGCTCCATGAAATGGGTCAAAGAGAGGAGCGGCAGTGGGGGGGGGGGAACTAAAGTGAAGGAGAATGTGGTAGAGGGGCTGAAGAAAGGAGGAAGTGAAAGTTGAAGAGAGAGAGCGGAAGGAGAGGAAGGAGAAAGGACGGGAGAAGTGCTAGGTTTTAAATGAGGGTTCAAGAAGACACTGAGACAGATTACTGGGGAACAGAGAGTTTGTTAGAAGAGTTATTATTGGTTGGACAGACTGACAGAGATGCATGGTGGGGCAATGAGGGGAGCTCAGGCCCCAGTGCCAGTGACAGAGGGTGGCACAGTGGGGGTCTCCAAAGAGAGGATCAGGGCATGGCAGAAGTGAAAATTCCTTTTTAAAAAAGATTTATTTATTATTATGTATATAGTGTTCTTCCTGCATGTACACCCTCAGGCTAGAGGAGAGCACCAGATCTCATTACAGATGGTTGTGAACCATCATGCGGTTGCTGGGAATTGAACTCTAACTAACTAAATAAGTAAATAAATAAGTGAAGTTAACACAGTTCCGGGCTCATGAGGCATAGGAGAGGCTCAACAGACAGGCATGATTGTATTATTATTGTTCTTTTTATTGAAGTGCTATGTAAATATGCACATACATGTACACACATACACACATAAGTACGTTCACCCGAAGGCCTTAACTTGCTGGCTCCTCCCACAAGTGCCACACTTGCACACCAAGGTGCAGCTCCCCATCCCTCACACAGGCGAAGCTCTTCTAGCCTCCAGCTTCTATGCTGTCCAACCTTCCCCAGGAGGCATGGACAAACGTCTGCTCACACCAGATAGGACTGCCAAGGGCAGATCAAAGGAACAGTATCACCCAAGGCAAGTTTGGTGGAACGGTGAGGCTATCTGAGTTACTAAGAGGGGTGTGGGAGAGTCAAAGGCAGCTGTGCCAATGAAAAGCCCTCTCCGGCTTGGGTGAAGACTTAGCAAAGCTCTATGGTTGGCTGTGTCAGCAGGCCTCACAGGCACCACAGAAGGTGTGAGCCCTCTCTCCAGCCATTGTCACTGCTTATACAGCTCTGGGAGGGAACCTTGAGAAAGTTAGGGTCTAGGAGCTTTCAGAAACTTCTAAGCTTTATTTGCTTGCTGAGTGAGTCTATGAGCCTCCCTTCTTCCTCCTTCCTCACAGGCAATAACTACACAACGTCCTGGATGCAGTTGGCTCTGCTTGAGCCTTGTTAATACCCCTTTCTGGTCTTTGCTTGTTTTCTTTTTCCTGCGGTGTAGTCCAGGCTGGCCTGGAACTCAGCATGTAGTCAAGGATGGCCCTGAACTTCTGAACCTCCTACCTCCACCTCCTGTTAGGGTTATAGGCATGCACCCCCTCTTTAAGCACTGCAGGGGATGGAAACTGATCTTTCTGCATTCTAGACAAGCACTTTGCCAACTAAACTACATTCTCAACCCTTGTGCTAGACTTAAAGCAGTTCCTATAGGCATCGGTTTATATGTTCTAAAGATTACTTTAGAATACGTTTGTTATATAAAAAGCTAGTGTCTGCCATGGACAGAGTCCCAAGAACCATAGATGAGATCATTAGCAAGCCACTCCGGAAGTTCACAATTAAGCCTTGATGGCTGTGTCCCAGGAGCCCTGCGCTGAGACAGGGTGGAGCTCAAGGAGCGGCAAGGAGCAGCCTTGACAGCTGATGCAACTCAGAGAGGCAAGGGAGGGCATGAAGGGGCTGGGAGGTGTGGGCACAAGGAAGACAAGAATTAATGAGAAAGAGAAAATAATTTGGCAGGACAGCAAGCCCCAAGAGACACCTTCCTTCTCCAAATGTCTCATTTGTCCAGAGAGGATGAGGAAAGCCCACAGCGGCAAGGCTGGCCTCAAGAATTTCATTTCCCTGATACTATTCAGATTCCGAACTCGATCAATAAAAGTACAATTAGCTCACTGGATCGCAGTGGACGTGTTTAACCTTTAAGTGGCGGCCACATGCATATGAAGGCTCTGCCCGACCGTGTCACCCCCCCCATATGGGTAGGATAAGTCATCGCCACGTTTGGCATTTGATGTTCTAATGTTAGCATACCTTTTAAAATTCAGATAAAGATTATTTCAATTTTGTAAAGCTGGGAGCCAGATGTAATTGCCTTGCTCTGGACTTTAGATCTAAATCATCCTGCCAGCTCCTCCTGCAGTTATTGAGGGCTTTATCATTGGGGTGTGTACTGCATGTACTACGAGCTTGAGTGCCCCAGAGGACCGGAAGGAAAGTTGAGTGCTCCCAAGAGGAGGATTGACTTTTGCTAGAGAAACTGTGAAAGTTTAATTTGGGAAAATGTTCAATCAAAAAATTAATCCATCAGTTGACAAGTCCGTTTGGGGAACTCCTGAATGTCCAGAGCCCTAGAGCTGCATATCAAACTACTTTCTATGCAAAGGAGAGGAAGGGGAAAGTGGGCTTGGAGCTTTTAGGATCATGGGGTCTCACACGGGCTTGCTGCATGACTTTTCCAGGAAAGGTGTCAACAAACATCCATTTTCGGCAGACAAGCACCAACAGCAGACCAGCGACACTGTTCCATCCACACCCAGCTTTGTGAGCCAGGGGTCCCTCACAGGAGCATAGAGGACTCAAAGACAGCTGCCTCACAAGAGGCTCAGTCCAGCAAGAGTGACAGTTCACGAAAGCTGCAGCCACAGAACCTCTGGACAACCTGCGGACATAGTGGTTTCTCAGAGGATCCCTGCTCCCTGACAGTTGTCCCTGCTTACATCACTTCAGGCAGGGCCCTGCTAACCCTGTAACTCCAGGAGCTTCTAGTCTGTGAGGTTTGTTGACTTCCTGCTTTCATTTCCTTCCTGAGTCTTAGGCTCTTCCCTGCCCCTCCAGGAGAGAACGCTTCAGTTTGGATCCTCAGCACCAGCACCAGCAAAAAAGGCCCCAGGGGTAGCAATGCTGCCTCTCAGAGCTCGGGAAGTAGAGACTGCACATCCCTGAAGCTCACTGACTAGCCAGCCTTGCTGAATTGGTGAGCTCCAGGTTCAGCAAAAACCCAGTTTCAAAAAATAAGGTGAAGATGGCAAGAGGAAGACACCCATCATTAACCCCTAATTTCAATAGACATATGTGAACATGTACCAGCACGCATACACACACACACACACACACACACACACACACACACACACACACACACACAATGTACATACGTAAAAGAGATAGAATCTAAGTTTACTAGGCAAAGCTAAACAAAGCAAACAGTCTAAAGAGAGACTGGAGCCTGGAAAGATGGCTCAGTGGTTAAAAGCACTAACTGTTCTTCCAGAGGTTCTGAGTTCAATTCCCAGCAACCACATGGTGGCTCACTGCCATCTATAATGAGATCTGGTGCCCTCTTCTGGGGTGCAGGTATGCAGGCAGAACACTGTACATAATAAATAAATAAATCTTAAAAAAAAGGGGGCTGGAGAGATGGCTCAGTGGTTAAGAGCATTGCCTGCTCTTCCAAAGGTCCTGAGTTCAATTCCCAGCAACCACATGGTGGCTCACAACCATCTGCAATGAGATCTGGTGCCCTCTTCTGGCCTGCAGGCATACACACAGACAGAATATTGTGTACATAATAAATAAATAAATAAATAAAGGAAAAAAAGAGAGAGAGACTGGAGTGGTCTCATCCAAGCCAAAGAGCTGCCCAGTGGGCTCAATGTTCTAGAGTTTATAGGAGTTTTATGAATATTTATGATGTATGTAGAATATTCATGAAGTAAGGTGACCCTTTTTCCCTTCCAAATCAAGGTGGACCAAATCACCTCTTAAGGGTCATTTTTCCCAGGATTGCCATAAAAGTGAAGGGTGTCAAAACCACAATGCAAACAATATTCTGATGACCTTGGCATCCTGAAGTCTCAGGCGCTCTGTTCGTGCGCGTGTGTGGAAGAACGCCCTGGTGCCTTAGCTTCTGACGTCGTGGGGTGAGCTAACTACAGCTTCAGGCATCTTTCCATCAGGTCTGCTGCCAATCTGTGGCTGCAGTTTTCCATGGTTACTCGTGTCTAACTCCTTGCCTTTCCAGTGTCAATTCTGAGACATCTGGGCTACAGACAGAGAGGAAGAAAGGCAGGACAGCAGCCTGACCCTATTCCTTATTGTGTGCCAAGAACATGAGCCTCACAACTGTGAACCCTGTAGTTTTTCTGAAGTCAAGAGTGTGTAGGAGGTGGCCAGTGCTCTCCACAAATGTGATGGGAGAGAGGAAAAGGAGCTTCTGGGGGGGGGCAGAAGCATGGCCTGTTAGGCTCTATTCCTCACAATGATGTAGAAACCTAATATTAAGACAAACGATAAAGACATTTGAGAAGGCTTCAGTTTGTCTCTCTTTGATCTCCAGGAACACAAGCCAAAAGAACTCATATAAAAACAGGCTGCCCAAGACTACCTTGCACTGAGACTCCAAGAGTTACTCAGGAAGAAACTTAAGTGGAGTCTTATATAGGAGCTCTCAAAGTTCAGGATTCTGCCAGACATTCTTTCTAGTTTGACATCTATGTGTGACTTTGGCAAAGTTGGATACTATCTCTGGACCTCATCAGTAAAATTATTCAGGTTCTCAAAGAGTTCAAAAACAAGCTTAGAATCTGGTGCAGGGGCTAGAACAGTGGCCCAGCAGCAGCTAAAACCCATGCTGGGCCAGTATGAGGGCTAGAATTCAGATTCGCTGAAATCCCACATAAATCCCAGGTGAACTTGGTGCCCAGAAAGGCAGAGCAAGAGATCCCCAGAGAGAGAGGGCTAGATAGATTAGCCATAGTCACAAGCTCTGGGTTTGATTGAGAGACCCTGTGGTGGGGAGTAAGGTGGAAGAGAGATGGAGGATGAGACCCAATACCAACCCCAGGTTTCCACGTGCATGCACACCACACACGTATGCCCCCAATACATGCAAAAGCATGCACATGCACGTGCATGCACACCCACACACGTATACCTCCAATACATGCAAAAGCATGTACACACACATGCATGCACACCCATACACGTATGCCCCCAATGCATGCAAAAGCATGCACACATACGTGCATGCACACCACACACACACAGAGAAAGAAGCTTTATGTAGCAGAGAAGATTCTACCAAAAATCTTTAGTATTCATATTCTTGCTTGCCCTGAATTTGTCTGCCAAGGTGGGACTAAATTAGCCAGTTTTCTAAATAAAATCAATGAGGAACAAATAAAGAAGCCAAGAGCAATCTGCTTTGTGGCAAAAGGAGGTGGGACAGGAGAGAAAAACCCACATCTGCCCCAAGACATCCGAGAGGGACAGAAATATATTTTAAGTCTCTGTCTATCCTGATCTCCAAAGGGGTCTTCACAGGTTAAAACATGAAGCATGTCAGAAATGGCAGCCATTAGAGTCGGGATAGCATTTTAATGTCCTTCTTGGTTAGAGAGAAGAAATTAAAGCATGTGTGTTGAGGGGGGATCGCTAGTTTTATAATCTGCCTTTTGCAAAACTCAAATCTATTTTGAGATAAAGAGCTGCGATCTGAGGCAGTGATGATGTTTCTCAGCGACAGCTTCATTTGTAAGTTTTGTGTGGTGCTTGAAGGTCACTCGTTCTGGAGACTTCAGCCCACATCGCAAACAGTAGTCTCTCTACCACCAAAGCAGGTTAGACATGGAAACAATAAATGTGAGTGGCGCGCGCTCCTTAAGAGGCCTAAATTGAATTGCATTGACTTTTTACAAAGCCCCAAATTGCTTATCTTATTCAAGTGCCTGAGTGTTTGCTTTTTGATGAGCTCCGGAGAAGACACCTTGCAGCTCAGTCGTCCTGTGAGCTGTGGAGAGAAGGGCTGGGGGACAAAGCCGGGGACACGTGACCTCTGAGCCTTCCCCCAAGAGTTACTCCCCTCAGAGAGGGCTTGAGAGAGCAAGGCCCCGCCCACTGGAGCTACCCTTCCCCTAAGAGACAGCTCTGCCCTGGCTTCCTTCTGCAGCTCAGACAAGAAAACATGGGAAGGCAAAGAGTTTCTAAAGCAAGGAAGTAAAGACGCTTGCTGAGCAAGCTTTGACAACCCGAGTTCAATCCCCAGAGCCCACCTAACAGTGAGCGAACAGACTCCATAAAGACATTCTCTGCCACATGCATGTCCAACATGGCATGCCACATCCACCAACACACACCATGCTTACACAGTAAAGGGGACAGAAATTTCAGCAAACAGCATGTGTACTTGAACACACATGCGGGAAGCATACAAGTGTGCATGCTTGTGCACACGTGTGAGTGCATGCATGTGTGTGTGTGTGCCTACATGGATGAGTAAACAAGACAATCAGAGCAGATCCAAAAGTAGCAGTGGGTCTGCCCTTGGCTGCCCATAGGAACTAACAGGAAGGATCTTAGAAGCCTTCTAGCCATTTCCTATTCAAATAACCCAGAAGCTCTGGAGGGAGACTCTAAATACTGATATTCTTGTGCCTCCTTCCCCAGGATTCTAGCAAGGCAAATCATAGCCACTGTACTTAATGACTAAGGAATATCAAGCAGATGTGACTAGATACATAGGCTCTGATGATTTGTGTGACTGGAGTTGATTGAGATGATGGACCCGTGCTGATGGTGTGTGTGTGTGTGTGTGTGTGTGTGTGTGTGTGTGTGTGTGTGTGTGTGTATGTGTGTGTCCACATCAGTTACAGACATACACAATGTCACTTCCCCATCAATCAAAGAAGAAACAATGTCACAAAAGATACTGTGTGACCAGCTGACTTACGTTTCTGCCACCATGCCTCCCTTAGATGAACTTTCAACTGTGAGCAAAATAAATAAACCCTTTTTTCCCCTTAAGTTGCATTTGCCCGGTCTTTTGTCAAAGCAGTGAGAAGTAACTAATACATTCTGTGGGTGAGAAGTTCCAGGCGGCCCCGAGTACCAGGGGCTCCCTTGCCTGGGACCCTGCCATCTGCACTGGCTGTTCCTGTGCCCTGAGGAAGGTGTGGTGCAGTGAATGAGAACGGCCCTTCCAGGCTTGCATAGCTGAGTACCTGGCCTCAGCTGCTGGGACCTTTTAGAAAGAGTTAGAAGGTGTGACCTATAATAGGAGGCTGCTTGTTTATCCCAGCCACCCAGAACCGAAATAATCACAGAGAAACCATACTGATTAAAACACTGACTGGCCCATTAGCTCTAGCTTCTTATTGGCTAACTCTTATATTAATTTAATCCACTTCTATTAATCTGTGTATCACCACGTGGCAGTGGCTTACCAGCAAAGTTTCAGCATGTCTGACTCTGGTGGCAGGTCCCATGATGTCTCCCTAACTCTGCCCTTCTTTCTCCCAGCATTCAGTCCAGTTTCCCCACCCCCGCTACCTAAGTTCTGCCCCATCAACAGGCCAAGGCAGTTTCTTTATTAATGGTAATCACAGCACACAGATGGGATTCCCACAATGACCTTGTGGGAGGAGGTTTGTCACTTGGCGTGGGCTTTGAGGTTTCAAAGTCCCAGCCATTCTCAGTTAGCCCTCTCTGTCTCATGCTTGTGGGTCAAGATGTGAGCTCTCAGTACTGCTCCAGCACCATGCCTGCCTGCTGCCATGCTCGCTGCCATGCTCACTGCTATGATCATTACAGACTCTAACCTTCTGAAACTGTAAACTCCTCTATAACTTGCTTTGGTCATGGTGTCTCACCCCAGTAATAGAAAATTAGCTAAGACAGAGGGGAAGAGTGCTAATTCCAGTTCTAGATGCTTCTTTGGTGAAGGAATATGTGCAACTCCTCCCAACACAAAAGAGCAATGGGTAAAAAAATACTCTGCTTCAGCCTGGGGTCCCAGCCCCAAATAATTCCCCTGCTAGGTTCCCTCTTGGGATTCTTTGAATCCCAAAGTAGGACACAGGGCCGTGGAGAACCTGCTGTGTGAGGGTGTTTAAGGCATATCACTGGCCTTGCTGACCCACACCAAGCATTCTAGAGGTGAGAAGGTTCCTCACAAGACTTTGATCTGCATCTAACTGGCAGCTACTCTTCCTCCTAACCCCTCTCTACCTCTCCCGCTTAGCACACAAGTGTGCACATGTATGTGCACACACACACACACACACACTTCTTACAGAATTCTTGCATCAGATTAAGACCATGTTCTTTCTTGTTTTGCCTTTTCTCCCTCCCTCCCTCCTTCTGTCCATCCATCCATCTATTTTTCTATTTATTTATTTTACTATTGTTGTTTCTGTTGAGTCAAGGTCAGGGTCCCACTTTGTAGTCTTGGCTGGCTTGGAATTCACTAGGTAGACCAGGCTGACCTGAAATTCACAGAGCTCGGCCTACCTCCACCGCCACCAGCTCTGGCCAAGAGGTAGGACTGAAGATGTGAGGCACCATGCCTGGCCCCTGAAAATTCTTTCTTAAGGGTTATGACCTCAAATCTGAACCTTTTGTGGTAGGGCTTCATGTACTTTGCTGCAAACCTTTCGTGTCTGGAGTTGTAAAGAAACCGCCATTGAAACAAAGTCCACAGAGCTCTCTAGTCCTCAGAGGAGAGGCCTTCACAGGCTTCGGCACATAAGCATATTTCTTCTTATCCTTCAGAGAAACGAAGGATAAGCACTTACTTGTCTCCACAAATAAAGTGTGTGTGTGTGTGCTCATGTGTTTGTGGGTACACACATGTGTGCAGATGTGTGTTCACGTGTGCAGATGCGTGTTCACGTGTGCAGATGCATGCGGAGGCTAAAAGCCGACCTTGGGTGCTGTCCCTTAGGTACAATTCCCCTTGTTTTTTGAGATAAAGCCTGTCATAGTACTGGAACTCATCTACTCAGTTGGCCAGCAAATCAAGGGATCTTGCTATCTCTACCTTCCATGGCACAGGGATTATAAGCATGTGCCACCACCAATCCTGGCTTTTGTACAAGGGTTACAGCCGCAGCCCTTGTACTTCCATGGCAAGACTTGTACTGACTCACCCCCCCCCAATGCCCGCTCTAGCTGTGTGATGATTTGTTTTTCAAGATACCATAGGCATTAGGTCCCACAAACACACAAGATTAGTCCCATTTTACAGTTTGGGAAACTGAGCCCTAGAGAGGTTATATATCTTGCCCCAAACCACACAGTTGGTCTATTGTTGAGGTTAAATAGTTGAGATGGGTCTTATGCAGCCCAGGCTGGCTTCACATTTACTGTGTAGCACAGGAGGAGCCTGTGCTCCCAAGCACTGGGATTACAGCCCTGTGTTACCTTGCCCAGTTTATGTGATACTGAGATCAAACTCAGGGCTCCATTCCCTCTGGGCAAGTGCTCTCCCAATGGAGCTACATCCCAGAGTTAAATTACTATGCAAGGCCAGACCTGCCTGAACTCATGTGAGACTCCAGCAGATTCTAAGCTTCCCCCCTGGCTTCTACAGTGTAGTACCCATTGGTCAGGGTGTTGGCAAGCCTTGCACCCATTGGTCAGGGTGTTGGCAAGCCTGACCACTGGCCAGGATGTTGACAAGGCTGGTGCCCATTGGCCAGGGTGTTGGCAAGCCTGGCACAAGGTTGCATCCTTGTTGTAGTGATGAATTTTCTCTTTCCCCAAAATTCCATTGGCATTTATCGACTTGAAGGTAGGTATAAAACCAAAAATATTTACCATAACCGTGGCATATGGACAAGACAGATGGGCCTGACAGCAGCTTCCAGCTGGCCCCAAGGATGTGGCCATGTCAACAAAATGTCCTCAACAATCAGTATATTGGTCAGTTTTCTGTTACTGAAACAAACACCCAAGGCAATCAGTATGAAAAAAGGAAAGCTTTCTTTTGGGTCCATTTCAGAGGTTTCAGTCCATACTCAATTTGCCCCATCGCCTTATGGCCTGGTTTTGGCAAAGCATCCGGAGGGAGATGTGACAGAAAACTTTGCTCAATTGTTGTGGTCAGGAAGCTGAGACAGAGCTCAAGTGTTCCACAATCTCCAATCAAGGACATGAGCCAACACCCTGAGCAACACTCCAGGCCTCACCTCCTACAGGCCTCAGCACCTACCAGAAACAGTGTGGCCCAAGGACCAAACCTCCAATACATGGAACTTTCGGGGACAGTCAGGATCCAAACTAGGGCAGTGGGTCTGTCCTGCTGAACTTTGTCCTGGAGCCTCTCCCAGGCTCCCTGTTTATCTTCAGAAGCCAGGCCTTACCTACGAAAGAGAAATGAAATTTCATACAGATAGCACAGACTGTAGCATCTGTGAATTCATTTGCCTTTCCCTGGTAGGTGCCTGTAAGGAAGGCTGGGAGGTACTGAGATAAGTTAGGAGCGTACACCCCTCTCATGGCAGGGAAATGCTGAGTGTTGCATCATTTATGAGAGCTCTTCAAAGACTGATAGACTCTGAGTCATGACTTCAAGACGTCTAAGCCAGGCAGGGTGGCTTGTGCCTATAACCCCAATACTGGAGAGGTGGAAGAAGAAGGATTGTCACAAGTTCTAGACCAACATGGGTCCTTCAGTAGTTCCAGGCCAGCTGTGGCTAGAGTTCAATTATTTTGGGAAAATACTCCTAAAAATAGGCTAATAGATGGATGGGTGGATGGGTACACAAGTGTATGTATGGGTAGATGGGTATGTGGTGGGTGGGTGGGTGGATGGACGGACGGATGGATGGATGGACGGACAGATAGATGGACGGATGGCTCAGTAGATGCATAGGTGGCTGGGTCAATGGATAAACATATGTATGGGTAGATGGACTGGTAAATTGGCTGGTGGATAAGTGGATAAATGAGTCAATGAATAATAAACATGGGAAGCAGTTGGATAGGTGGCAGGGAAACGAAGTAAGTTTATGAAGAGAGAGCAAGAAACTTGAGTGATAATGTGTAGAAACACACACACACACACACACACATACACCTGAAACATGATAGTTCAAAACCATTACATCAGCCAGCACACCCGCAGTCCCCAGCTCTCTTCTGGGCCTTTGCACACGCAGCCGTGTTATCTCAGTGCCTCTCTTGCAGCGCAGCGCTCTATTCCTTCCCTTTGCAGGCTGGTAGCTGCCCACGTTTGAACCCCAGAGAGCCTTCCTGACCTCTTGTGATAGTTTGAATGTATCTGGTCCCCATAAACTCATAAGGAGTAACACTATTAGGATGTGTGCCCTTGGAGGAGGCTGGATAGCACGTGCCTTTAATCCAGATCTTGAAGCTGGAGGGCACACCTTTAATCGGGGCCACACCTTCTGTTGGAAGTACGCCACCATGGGGGCCGGCACTGAGGTCTTTTTCTCAAGCTTCACTCAGTGTGACAGTCAGTGGATTTCCTGTTGCCTCTTAGTCAAGATGTAGCACTCTCAGCTCCAGTGCCATGTCTGCCTGCATGCCGCCTCGCTCCCCTTCATGATCATAACAGACTGAACCTCGGAAGCTGTAAGCGAGCCACCCTCAATTAAATGTTTACTTTAGAAGAATTTCCATGGTCATGGTGTCCCTTCACAGCCTTAGTAAACTCTAACTAAGACACCTCCCTAGGCAAATCTCTGCTCCGGCTACAATTCTAGCACTTAAAATACTGGAGAGATTACCTGTGGGTTTGTCTGCCCTTGTGGGCTAGACAGAGCCATGGAGGTAAGGCTGTGGTCTGTGCCCACGCTTTGCCCATTGCTCATAAAGGGGTCTCCCTCTACCATACATTCCCCTTCTTGCACATGAGAGACAGGAATTAAGGGGGGGGGCTTCTGTTCTTGGGCTCCTCCTGGAGCCGGTGGCAGGACCCCTTCCTCAGAGAGTCAATCTCTCTCTCTCTCTCTCTCTCTCTCTCTCTCTCTCTCTCTCTCTCACTCACACACACACACACACACACACACACACACACACACACACACTCACACGCACACAGTGCCCATTCCCTCTGAGCTCTAGATGGCGTAAAGTGCCAGGTGAGAGTGTGCCCTGCTCCTAGCAGAGTGATTGCTCTGGGCCTAAGTGATTGCTCTCCAGGCCCCAGGTGCAGCGCCAGCAGGGAGGTGGCACAAGGAGGCCTCCACACCCACCTCCTGTTAGCGCTAACAAAGACAGATCGGATGCAGCCACTCGAGTGCCTTTGCCCATTAACTGTGAAGTAGCAGACTGATTGTTCCAAAGTTGACAAGTGACAAGGAATGAGGTAGCAGGTGCTTCCAGCAGCCCTCCCGCTTGGGGCAGCAGGGACCAGGACTCTGAGTAGGGGACTCACATCTCAGAGACAGACAGGGGTTCCCATCTTGCTTAGTTCTGACCCTTGATCTAGCCTACATTACCTTGGTCTCCCCCAACTCAGTAAATAAATAATAAATAAATAAGAAAGACATGCTCCCCCAGCCAGCCCCGGGAACCATTTCCAGACTGCTGCTCATCCTTGGTTCAGCTCTCGGGGTGTCACAAATGGAAGGCGACAGCTGGTGAGATTGGAGACATTATTAGGGGATTGAGAGTGCAGGATTCTTAGAATTTATTTAGCCCCAACCCCTTCTTGAGGACCCTTCCCCTCTGCCAGTTCTGTTTTCTAAGTTCATTGTGCCCAGAATCCCACAACCAAGAATGCAAGTCTAACCCTAACCTCTGGTGACTCCTGGGTCATTTTCAGCCTATGTGAGAATGTGTACATACACATGTATGTTCATTTGAGGGGGTACACATGTGTATGAAGGCTAGACAATTAGCCAGAAGAGTCATTCCTCAGGCACTGTTTCTCTCCCACACCCCCTTTTTGTGAGTCGTGGTTGCTCACTTTAACCTGGAACATTCTATTCTAAGTAGGCTGGGCTGGCCATGAACCCAGGTATCCCCCTGTTTGTGCCTCCTCATTGCTGGGATAGCAAACATGCACCATACCTGCCTTTTAATACGGGTTCTAAGGATCAAATTCAGACTTTTTTTTTGACAACTGAGTCATCTCCACAGCCCCGTTCTTCAAGGACAAGACAGGCTGGGTGGAGTTCTGCCACATCCACTGTGCGAGAAAGGACAGTAAAGCTGGGTTGACCAAAGCAGGGAGGAAAAGGCATTTTCTGCTCTCCCACCATCCACCTTCTGATGGCTCCAGTACCCTCTGCGGAAGCCCATGGTCCCCAGCACACAGATGGGGGAAGAAACCCAAAGCCTGTAACTCATGCTAGTATTCAATCACACCAGCGGGCTCTTCCAACCTGTGCCATCTGTTGAATTGCCTTTGCCATGTGGCAACTGCCCTCCCAGCAAGGTTAGAGCAATCATCTTGGGACTTTTGTGAGCACCATGTCAGGCCCCAGCAGACACCAGGTAAGAATGGGTCATGTGATTGATGGGGCACTCTGTGCCCGAGCGTGCACAGCCCTTCCAAGGCTCCCTCCAGCTGGCCAGCAGCCCTTCGACACCACTTTGCACTCTTTCTCTTATAAATTCAAATGCATGGATGTGACCTGACAAGTGAATGTGCTCACTAATTTATATCAATGAACAAGATCAAGGCCAAGACAGAGCAGAGAGTGGCTGCTGAGCTCTGCCCTAGGACATCTTGAGCTGATGTGGCTTGTGCTCGTGGGGTTACAGCGATGCTGGTTTCTACCTTGGGTAGCAAAAGAGAACTAAACATCTTGTTTACCGCAGTGGCTTCAGTGAGTCCTCTCAGAATTCATGCACCCCAGGGTAGTGATGGTGAGATGGTGGGACCCTTAAGAGCTGGAGGCAGAGGAAGAGGTAGCTAGGACATTGGAGGGCCTGCCCCCTGAAGAGATTGATGGAGCTATTACAGAACTCTGATCAGTTCCCTAGAGAACCTTCATACAAGAGGAAGCCTGACCTCTGTGTCCCCATTGACTGCCCCCTCCCTCTCATGCTTGCTCATATTGTGATGACCTTCGCCAGGTGACAGGGACAGAAGGCCCTCTCACCACAGGCTGGACCAAGGAGACCACTGGATCTTGGAATTTCAGCATCCAAAGCGGTTACTTAAATAAGCGTCTTTAGGGCGTCTCTTGGGGCTGCACGTCCAGTGATTAAGTTCAATGGAAAGCTACAGCAGCCCAATCCAGGCAGGATGACAAAGGGCACAGTCTCAGATATGAAGGTATGGGTCATCCTTCCATGGAAGAATACATCCATTGAAGTGCTTGCTGGGGGAAGAGGAAATACAGGACAGGTAGGAGAGGGAGGAAGCTAAGGCCACATGACCAGTGACAGAAACAAGGACTGTAATTACTGTGACTCTTTGTGTTCTATTTGTTAAGAATGTGCTTGCTCGTACATTAAATATGTATTTGTGGTTTTTTCTTATTATAATATCTATAGAGATATTAGAGGTTAGGCATTGTAAATCTATATGTCATATTTAAGCTAGGAGGCATCAAAGGACTTTGGTATCCAAGCTCTCTGGAGCCCAGATAGCTGTCATTGGAGCTGCAAGATTTAGCATTTTCTTTGATAGATTTAGTTTCACTGCTATGGCCTTGGTTGGTTACTTTGAGTTTTGTTTGTTTTCTCATTTGTAATAAGAATGTATGCTTGATCCCATCACATATGGAATGTATGTGATTGGTTTTGATATTCATATGAATTTACAATGAATAAATTTAAGACTTTAAAACACTGGGATTTTTAAGGACTTGAGGGAACTTTTAACATACATTGCATTTATATTATGAAATAAACATGAAACTTAGCAAAGAAGCTTGGTTTGGGGGGTTGTTTGTTTTTGCTTTCCATGACAGGGTTTCTCTGTGTAGCTTTGGCTGTCCTTGAACTGTCTCTGCAGACCAGGCTAGCCTCGAACTCACAGAGACCTGCCTGCCTCTGCCTCCTGAGTGCTGGGATAAAAGGCATGCACCACCACCTGGCCAAGATTGGGTTTTTAAGATTTATTTTTATCACTTTATTTATTTGTTTGTTTGTTGTTTATTATGTGTAGGTATATGTGCCTGCTTAAGGATTTAGTCTTTAAGGTGATGGATTTGTGTATCAAGTTGACAAGGAGTGGTTTATCACAGTTGGTTTTAATGTCTGTTTGCCATAAATTAGAATCACCCAAGTAGGGAGCCTCAGCTGAAGAAAGGTCCTGTTTGCCTTGATTTAGGGAAACTCACCCTGGGCGTGGTTGTACCTTCTGACAGAAGTTCAAATAAAAAAAGCTAGGTCAGAAGGAAGATTCTTTGGCTGTTTGCTGGCTTGGCCTCCGAGTTAATCTGCCTATTGTTGCAGCTGCTTCTGATTCCTTCACTCATGGCAGAACCAGCATTTCCAAGTTGAACCAGGGACCAAGCTCTCCAGGAACCTTCTGGGCCATTGAGACTACTGTGGCACCTGTGGACTGAGCAATTACCAGCTGGAAGGACATCCCATGCCCCAGTGAGCTGCAGCCACGGTGGAGCCACTCGGACTGCTAAGATACCCAGCTTCTAGGACCACGAATACCAGATTCTCAGCTATTGGGTGAGATTCTGCAGTCATTACTATTTTAAAAATAAATCCATACTGTCTTAGGGTTTCTATTGCTGTGGTGAAACTCCATGCCAAAAGCAACTTGGGGAGGAAAGAGTTTATTTCTCTTACACCCCTGGTAATGATCCGTCATCAAGGAAGGAAGCCAGAGCAGGAACTCGGGCAGGAACCTGGAGGCCAGAATGGAAGCAGAATCCATGGAGGAGTGCTGCTTAGTGGCTTGCTCTCTTATAGAACCCGGCAACATCATCCCAGAGAGGGCACTGCCCACAGTGAGCTGGACCCTCCCTCATCTATCAGTAAATTAAGAAAATGGTCGATATACCAACTGCCTACAATCCTATCCTGTGGAGGTATTTTCTCATTGAGGTTTCCTTCTCTCAGATGACTCTAGTTTGTGTCAAGATGTCCTGTCTGATACATTCATTAAAAATCTTAGATACATCACACTTTAATCTCTGTCTCCTCAGATCAATAAAAATCCTTACTTTTACCCTTCTTTGTGGGTTCCACCTCTTTGTACTTAGGTCAAAGAAACTTTTCCCAGGAGAGAGTCAGGGCAAACTCTGATGTGAACTTCATATGGCTTCCTCATCTCAAGAACCAATCCTGGAAGCTGGGGAGCCAGCTCAGTGGATGAGAGTACTTGCCTGCAATCATGGAGACTTGAGGTAGAATCTCTAGCATCCACGTAAAAAGCCAGACATTTGGTCCCATGCACACCTAAAAGCACAGCACAGTAGGGGCATGAAGACAGGAATATTTCTGGGCTTGCTAGCTGTCACCCTAGCGCCAAGTTCAGTGAGAGATCGTGTCTTAAGAGAATAAGATGGAGCTGCTGGAGAGACAGCATGGCAGTTAAGACCACTCTCTGCTCTTGGAGAAGACCCCAGTTCAGTTCCTAGCACCCATTTTCAGAGACTCACACCACCTGTTCAATCCAACTCCAGGGAATCTGACTTCCTCTTCTGGCTTCTGTTGGGTACCTCACAGATTTGTACACAGCTGTTTGGGTCACCATTGCTGGGATGAAACACCATCACCAAAAGCAAGTTAGTGAAGAAAAGATTTATTTGGTTTATACTTCCACAGCACTGTTCATCATCATAGGGAGTCAGGACGGGAGCTCAGACAGGGCAGGAACCTGGAGGCAGGAACTGATGCAGAGGCCACGGAGGGGTGCTGCTTACTGACTTGTTCAACCTGCTTGTTATAGAATCCAGGATCACTAGTCCAGAGGTGGTCCTACCCACAATGGACTGGACCCTCCCCCATAGATCACTGAATAAGAAAATGCCCTACTGGTTTGCCTTCAGCCTGATCTCATGGAGGCATTTTCTCAGGAGGTTCCCTCCCTTTGGCTTGTGTCAAATTGACATAAAACTAGCCAGTACTACATTCAACAACACACACACACGTACACATAAATAAATAAGATAAATCTTAATTAAAAAGAGAGATTAAGGTGGAACGTGATAAAACAGAACATTTGATGCCCTCATCTGGCTTCCACACGTATGTACTGGTGTGTGGACCAACACAAATATACAGCACACACATTCATACACTATACAACCCCATACTCTATACACCACACACATACACACACACACACACACACACACACACACACACACACACACATGAATCACTCCTTTGCTTGCTCAAAATATTTTGTTATGTTCTTTTTTCTTTTTTTCTTTTTCTTTTTTTTTTTTTTTTTTTTGGTTTTTTGAGACAGGGTTTCTCTGTGGCTTTGGAGCCTGTCCTGGAACTAGCTCTGTAGACCAGGCTGGTCTCGAACTCACAGAGATCCTCCTGCCTCTGCCTCTCGAGTGTTGGGATTAAAGGCGTGCACCACCACCGCCCGGCTTGTTATGTTCTATACTTGCTTTTGGGGGGAAGGCAAACCCAAGAATTGTTGCTTTTATGGCTAAAACTATTTCAGGACTGCTGGAGAGATGTCAGTGGTAAGAGCACTTCCTGATCTTGCAGAGGACCTGAGTTCAATTCCCAGCACCCACAAACTGAACTTGAAAATAAAGCTGAAGTCCCAGCCTCGGGGGATCTACTGCTCCTTCTGGACTCCTTGGTTACCTGTACTCATATGTACATATACCTATACACATAAATACACATCTGCACATACCTATACACATAGATACACACCTACACGCCAGAATTGAATATTCTAACCTTAACAAATCATTTCTGAAAGAGTTAGTCTGGGATACGAATTTTGAAAATGAAAAGTAAATGTGGAAAACCAGGACTGTAGCCAGAGAATTAATGACTTTGTGTAGATAACACAAACGGCATGGACTTGAATAACACAAAAGGCCTCTTCCTTTAAGGGGAACAATTAACAGTGGGTTCCTATCCTCTGCATTGCTGCTCTACAGGATAATACAGTTGGTGGGTGGACCCTGGGTCAGTACCCAAACCTCCTGGGCGTAGTAGGACTGCTGTAGTTTGCAGTGTTGGTTGCTCTTTGCCCAGAGAGTCTACAAAAGAACCCCAGATTGTCTTGTTCCCTTTGTGACAGAGTCGTTGGTATACACAAGCTTTTGCTTTGTAATTCACATACTATTTCTTAATTGGGTTGGGGTCCCCAAAGAACGATCTGTGAATGAGAACATGAGAATGAGGGGAGAGCTGTAAACCTCACCTGGGGAATGTGCACCTGCATCAGGGCTCGTGTTCATTCATTACACATCTGTGTTCATTCATTACACATCTGTGTTCATTCATTACACATCTGTGTTCATTCATTACACATCTGTGTTCATTCATTACACATCTGTGTTCATTCATTACACAGGTGGGGGGCTATCCTGTAGCAGGCTTTCTTGGACCACCAGCCCCCAAATCATGACATGGAGACTTATTATTAATTATGAATGCTCAGACTTAGCTTAGGCTTGTTTCTAGCTAGATTTTTTTTTAACTTAACCCATTTCTATTAATCTCTGTGCTGCCCTGGGGCTCATTTACCTCACCTACATCCTGTCCATCCTGCTTTCCTGATTCCTCCAAGTCTGGCTGGCTGGGAACCAGCTGGCTGGCCACTGGCTTCTGCCTGCCAGCCCCATCTATCCCTCCTCTGCCTAGCTATTGACCATTCAACTTTTTATTACACCAATCAAGTGCCTTAGCCAGGCAAGGTGAAACAGCAACACATCTTTATATAGTTAAATAATTATTCTGTTCTACAACACTACGTTGGTTATATCGATTTTCGAAGATATAGAGCAAAATGGTTCTCAACCTTCCTAATGCCGCAACCCTTTAGTACAGTTCCTCATGTGAGGTGACCCCCCAACCATAAAATTATTCATAACTGTAATTTTGCTACTGTTATGAATTATAATGTAAATATCTGATATGAGACCCCTGTGAAAGGGTCATTCAACCCCCAAAGGGCTGTAACCCACAGGCTGAGAACTGCTGATCTAGAACCATCTAGGACACAAGCTTCCAGGCACCAGGGATAAACTAGATCAGGTTAGGCTCCAGGCACGGACATTAGGGATTCTCCTGACCCAGTCAACTGATGTAGAAAGGCCCACACTGAAGGTGAGCAGCACCACTTCATGGGCTGTGGCCTGAACGGTATAAAAGGAGGAAGGGAGCTGAGGACCATCGTCCTTCTGGGCCGTGGGTGCGATGTATCCAGGTGCCTCACTCCTGCCTGCCTTCCCTGTGGTGTTGGATTGTACCCTCCAACTGTGGGTCAAATTAACCCTTCCTCGCTTAAGAACTCTCAGAGCAACAGGACAGGTAACCCAGACAGCGCCTGAGGCAGCATCACCAGGACCTCGCTCAGAGTCCCAGAGTCTAGAGAAGAAACTAAACCCAATGGCATGCACCAAGCGTTTCTCCTTAGCAAGACATTTCTGATTTCACATCCAAGGTTCCCAGGCTCATGGCAAACAGGTCCTCACCTCTAGAAATGGCCTCATGTCAGGATTCCACACAGACCCCAGAGGCTGACTCCATGGGGTTTTGCTCCACAACTTAGCAGCCTCAAGGTTTGGTATAAGTTATTCAACCTCTCCCAGCTCTAGCTTCTAACCTACAAAGCTAGGGATCTAGAAAGCGTCCCACCTGGGACCTTTACGAAGACTGCACACATTGTGTAAAAGCACTTGGCTTTTTCCTTTCATGTATACATGTGTGTGGAAGGTGTCCATGTGTTAACGCATGCTGGCATGTATATGGGCACAAGTGTCTACATCACCTAGAAGATAAGCCTCTAAGAGAGCCTGGCAGGGGCAATCTAGATTAGGTTAACTGAAATGGAAAGTGCCACCTCCACTGTGGGTGGGCCCATTGCAGGCACCAAGTTCTGGATTAAAAAGGAGACGGTGGAACTGAGCCCTAGAATTGGTTTTGTTCTTCCGACTGGAGGTGCAGTGTGACTAACTGCCTCATATCCACCTCCATGCCTCTCCCACCACGAAGGACTGTACCCTCAGACCATGACCAAACTGAAACCTTCCTGACTTAGATAGCCTTTGTCAGGCACTTTGTTACAGCAATGAGGCATGTAACTAATACACTGGAAGATAAGCATTGTATACAAGTCTCCGGTGTGTAGATGCTTAACAAGCATTTGTTTGAGCAAAGTCTAGTCAGGGATAGAATAGAAGTGTTAACCTCAATCTTGTTGATCTCTTTCTAATCATAATGGCATTTCTTGTGGCCTCATCCTACTCTGACTTCCCAGCTCCCTAAGAGTGGCCACCATCTCCTCTTTGAGACTTCTTTGACCCAGCCAGTTTCTGAGACAGGCGCATTGTCCTAGTGTGATTCTGTTGTACACAGGCCCATTGTCCTAGTGTGATTCTGTGCTGTGATAACTTATGGCAGAAATTATTTATTTTAGCTCATAGCTCCAGCTTACAGTTGCTGTCCACCATGGCATGAAAATGAAGTGGCAGGTTCTTGGAGTAACTAGTCACATTGCATCCAGTCAAGAGAACAGAGAAAGAATGCACGCATACTTAGGTCTCAGCTAGCTTTCTCTACTCTTATACAGCTCCAGGAAATGGCGCCTTCCCCATTCCAGTAATTAAGACTTCCCCTCACAGACATGCCCTCAGACCAACATGGTCTACACAAGTGCCTCACTGAGTTGCTTGCTCTCCCCAGATGATTCTAGATTGCATCAAGCTGGCAATCAATCATGCACTGTGTGCTTGCGTTTGATGTGTCTTGACGCCTTAATCATATTATCAGGATATTGCATTCTTTTTTACTTGCTATGTGTGAGACTTTTTTTTAAAACATGGATTCTGAGCTCCTTTGGAAACAGGACATAGGTATAATTTCTTCTGATTATATAGTAGTTACTCATTAAATGACTTAAATGAAATCAATTTTTTCTTTTAATAACATTCTAATGCCAGGAGCTTTTGTTTCTTGGAATGTTCTTGATTTCTACGTGGGCTCCCTTCCCCCACCAGGCCTTTATCATCCCTGTCCCTGACCTGGAACACTGGCCCTTCTAAATGACTGACGACATTGTTTTGCTAATAGGAATTTACTTCACCCAGGTAAGTGAGTTATGCATCTGACAAGTGCACCAGTCAGCTTCCTGCCTACTAGAACAAAGTGCCTGAGCTCATCAACCTATAGCAGAAGAACGTGTCATTTTCGGTTCGTGGCTTTGAGGTTTTCAGTCCACGACTGATCGGCCTCATTATTTTGGGCCTAGAGCAAGATAGTAAATCACAGCAGGAGTATATGTCAGAGTGAAGCTATTTAATTCAGAGGGGTGCAGGGTTACAATCCCCTTCAAGGATATGCCTCCAATAACCAAAAGATCTCCCACTTAGCCCCACTTTCTTAATGTCCCACCCCATTTCCAGTAGTGCCCCCCTGAGGATCAAGACTTTACAATATGGTCCCTTGCAGGCCATTCAGGGTCCAAACTCTAGCACCCAGATTTAGGTTAAGGGGAAGAGAGCTGATCAAACACAGTCAGCACGGTCCCTGAATGCAAGACAGCTGTCACCTCCTGCAAAGATGTGATTGGCACAGGCCAAACTGGTAATGAGTAAGTGACAATAACTGTATTGAGATCGGTGCAAACTCAGTAGATATCTGTTGGGAGATAATCATAGCTTCGAACAGTGAAAGAATTTCAATAAGACAGTATTAAAACACTCCAGGTAGAACAATGGTGTGCTCTACTCTTAGGCCCATCCTGTGTGAAGAGAGAGAGAGAAAGAGAGAGCGAGAGAGAGAGAGAGAGAGAGTTTGGATTTGATGGAATAAGAGTAACAAGTATAGAATTACAAGGATTTCACGGCATCTCACTTTACAGACAACAAAAGCCAAGGACAATTGTCATTTCAGGCTCTGCAGCCCCAGCTGGCCCAGTGCGTAAGGTAGTTTAGGGAATTCCTATGTAGCCGGCAGGTAGGTGGGCCACAATTCTCTCTGCGGTTCCTCTGGGTTCCCTCTGAATACTGTCAGAAGCACTGTGTCATCTTTAGGACGGTGATGGATAGATGCTCTGCAGAAAACCAACTCTATGAAAACCACACTCAACTAAGTGCCCATGTGGGAGTCAGGGGCATCAGATTAAAGTCAGGACTCCTAGTGAAGACCCACAGAGATCCAGGCCGGCAAGCACTGGTTAGAGAGCAGGCAGCTGAGATCATGTTGACATCCCAGCCTGTCATGTGAATCACTGCTATCCCATTACACACTGAACCTCAAAGGGTGACATTCCTTCAAACTTTTGCACAGTTTTGCACAGTGCCTCCAAACCCATGTCCCATGTGACCCTTATCACATACTTTGTGAAGGAAAAAGCAAAAAGATCATTCTCCGTCTGTCTAGCCAATGGAGACTTGGAATACTGTCCTAAGAGTCCTTCTTAGAACACAAAACCTACTCTCTGCCAGTCACTGACTTGCTTATCTGAGTTATTGTTATCCAGCCCATCTTGTTCCATACTATTTCTCCAGACCCAACATAATGCTTAACATTCAACAGATATTTGAATGAATGAACGAATAAACTAAAGGCATTCAGATAGTTCCTGACAAAACTAAAAGTGGGTCCCAGACCTTCTGACCCCCACAACCAGGATTTTCTTTGGTGTCTTAAAACTAAAGGGGGATTAGAGAGATGGGGGACCTGAGTTTGATTCACAGAACCCACATAAAAAGCTTGGCATGTACTTGAAATTCTAGCCATGGGTAGGCAGAGAGAGGCAGATCCCTGGGGCCTGAGCCAAACTCTAGATTGACTAAATCAACCTATTCCTTAGGAGCCATTTGCCTTGAATATGTTGTTTTAGATCTCCCCTTTGTGTGTGTGTGTGTGTGTGTGTGTGTGTGTGTGTGTGCACGTGCGTGAGTGGGTGCCACATGTGTACAGGTATCCTCAGAGGCCAGAAGAGAGAGTTGGAGCTTACAAGCATAAGCAGGAGTCGCAGGCTTACAAACTGTCTGATGTGGCTGCTAGGAACCAAGCCCACATCCTCTTGAGCAGCCAGGGCTCTTAACCTCCGATTCATCACCTTGTTTTTTGAAAGTCTCTCACTGGCCTGGTGCTCACTGATTCAGCAAGACTGGATGGTCAAATGACCTCTGTTGTTCTTTTTCTTTTGCAGGGTCCCTGCCAGCTTGCTGTGGGTCCCGAGACCACGTGGGCGGGTCCCCAATGGTTCCAGCTATGTGGCGTGGTGGCAGCGGCCAGCTGGGGGGCGGGGGGAGGCCTGAGAGCAGTCAGTCTCTGGCAGAGATGGCTGCCAGTCCCCGAGCCCCAGGCAGGGAGACACGTGGCGGGCGGGCAAGAGACAGATAGGCACACCATGTAGAGTAAAGTTAAACATTTATTAGGTGGGTGATGGAGGGAGAAGGGGAGAAGAGGAGAGAGAGAGAGAGAGAGAGAGAGAGAGAGAGAGAGAGAGAGAGAGAGAGAGAGAGAGGAGAGAGACAAAAGAGAAAGAGGGGGGAGAGAGGAGAAAGGGACAGCTGACTCTCCGAGAAGGGGGACAGAGAGAGAGAGAGAGTGAGTCTGGGTCTGAAGCTGGAAGCTGGAAGGGAGTGGGCGTGGCTTGTCTTTTAAAGAGACAGGACAGAACATTACAACCTCTAGGGGGCCCTCCCATCTCTGCCTACTCAACACTGGAGTTCCAAGCATGTGTTGCCACTCTTGGCTCTTTTACTTGGGAGGTGGGGACTAAGCTTGGATCCTCACACTTGTGCTGAAAGCACTTCACTGGCTGGGCCATTTCCCCGGGAATGCTCTGACAAATGTGTCATCAGAAAACCTAGTCATTGCACAAACATCGCAAGTAGAGTCATACAGCTCTGATCGCACAGCCTAGGCTCCTAGGAGCTCCTATGCTCCAAAGCCACACAGTATGCTTCTGTGGGCAAAGTGTGAGAAAAACTATAGTGAAAACACTAAGTGATGGTAATTTTCAGCTCTACTATACTCTTAAGGGACCACTGCCATAACTGTAAACCATGATTGGCTAAACTGTGATGCTCAAATGCCTGCATTTCCATAAAGCAGATAAAAGAATTCAAAATGAACAAACTGTCTCTTCTCAGGCTCCACCTGGACCTGCTCCTGAAGAATTTACATTAACAGGATTGCCCTGAGTAGAATAGGATTTTGCTGCAGGTCCGGACCCTGCCACCTGTGGACTCAGTCAGTTCTAAATTGCCAGTCCCTAAGCTCTGTGCAACATCAATAAGGCAGACTCCTAGGACAGCACCCAGGTCCTGGTGTTTTTAAAAAGCTCCCCAAGTGACTCATTTGCAGTCAGGGCTGAGAACCACCAAATAGAATAGTTAATCTGTACCTCTGGTGGCATTTAGCTCTTCCTGCCTGGCATTGTAATGATAATTATCTTTGTGCATGACTTTCCTCTGTTGGACCACCTGTTCCCTGAGGGCAGAGACCTGTGCTGCATTTATTCATGATGGAAAAGGAAAGAGAAGAAAGGAAGGAAAGAGCAAAGTCCCTACTATGTGGAAAGTGGTGGCACTGGGAACACATTTGTAACCTCTGTTCTCAGAGGAACAGCTGTCATCCAGAAGTTCACGGTTCGGTAGCAGCGGCATACAGACATATGATTGAAAGGCTGGGGAGATGCTCAGTGTGTAAAGTGCTTTCTGTGCAAGCCTGAGGGCCTGAGTCTGGATCCAGAACCCACGGAAAAGCTGGACATAGCAGCCTCTATAGCTTCTATAATCCCTCTGGTGAGATGGGAAACAGACAGGTGAATCTTGGGAGCTCCTGGGTTGGCTAGCCTGGCACACACAGTTGCCAAACCAGACACCCTGTTTCAAATGACGGAAATGAAGATAGTGCCCAAGGTTATCCTCTGTCCTCCACATTCATGCCATGGCACATGTGCACTTGTGTTCACACACAGAGAAAGATGTATAGGCAACACACACGCACGCACGCACACACACACTCGCGCACGCACACACGCACGCAGATTAAAAAGAAACAGTGGAGACTGAGCACATCCCAGCTCTCAGGAGGAATTCTGAGGGTAGCCTCGTCTACAAAGCAAGTTCTAAGACAGCCAGGTCTACAGAGTGAGACCCTGTCACACACACACAAATTGGAAGTAGTATTCTGTTTGAAGATTAACAGACATGAAAGGAAAGCCAGAGTATCTTGGAAGAGCAGAGTGCATAGAATACCCTCAACAGGCAGAGGAAGGAGAAGAGAAAATTCCCACGGAGAGAGTCAGCCAATTCATAACCATGAGACATTTGGACCAAACCACAGTACACAAAGCTGTCTTCCCAGAACTTTCTCACAGACACATTGTCAACACTGTCCATGTCCATCAGGAGGGGACTGCTAAATAAGTCATGCTCTGTCCTTACCAAGGAGAAGGCACGCAGAAATGGGGGGGGGGGGCAGGGAGCTGGAGCTGGAACTCAGTGCCTTTCATGTGAGAAACCCAGGTTGTAGACCCAGCACCGCAGAAGCCAGGCTTGGAGCTGCACACCTGGCTCCCCAGCACTTGGGATTTGGAGGCAGGAGCAGAAGTTCAAGGTCATCCTTGGCCCTTGGTAACAGAAAGTGGGAAGTAGGCCTGAGAGACATGGGACCCTGTATCAAAACATACATTTTTAGGTAGGTAGGTGGATGGGTCTCCTTAGGTATTAATACAGAATATTCTAAAATAGAGGGTTAAAGTGGGGAAAAGACAAGGGTTAGAATAAAAAACCACAATTAAAATATTTGTGCATGTGTGTGTGCACATGAGAGCAGAAGATAGCCTCACCTGTCATTCCTCAGAAGCTATCTTGTATTTTGAGAAGAGGTCTCTCACTGGCCTGGAACTCACCAAATAGGCTGGGCTGGCTGGTCAGCAAGTCCCAGGGGACCCTCCTGCTCCCTAGTGCTAGCCTTTTTGCATGGGCTCTGTGGATGGATCTAAGGTCCCTGTGCTTGCAAGGCCAGCGCTGAATCGTCTCCCCAACCACAAAATATATTTTCATATACACTTCATTTACCTAAAGTCCAGCCACATCTCAGCAAGGTGAAGCCACTTGGCCAATGCCACAATGTAAACCAGAAGATGGGCATCTCACCCACCTGGGTTTGTCTGCCCCCAAAGCTGGTAAAGATTCTGCTGCCCATGCTGGCTATGAACCTCTCTTATAGCATTATGTTTGGGGCAATGTGGGCAGACAAGGAAGAGTCATAATCCTGGGCTGGAGAGATGTCTCAGAGGTCCTGAGTTCAATTCCCAGCAACCACATGGTGGCTCACAACCATCTGTAATGAAATCTGGTGCCCTCTTCTGGCCTGCAGGCACACATGCAGACAGAACACTGTAAACTAAATAAATACATCTTTAAAAAAAAAGTCATAATCCTAAGGAAAGGACAGTGGTTAAGGTCAACAGAAAGACAGAACAGGCAGCATGGAACACAACCTTCTTCTATTATTGTTATTATTGGTGTGTGTGTGTGTGTGTGTGTGTGTGTGTGTGTGTGTGTGTGTGTGTGTGTGCGTGTGTGCATGCATGTGTGTGCGTGCGTGCGTGTGTGTGTGTGAATGGTGTTCTTCGTGGGGGCAAGCACGGAATGTGTACGGAGGTCAGATGACTGGGTGGAGTCAGCGCCATCTAAGGGGCTCAGGGATCCAGCTCAGGCCACCAGGCTTTCCCGACAGGGAACTTTACTTTCTGAGCCTTCTCACTGGCCCACAGCTTTCTGTCTTTCTTTCTATCCCGCCTCAGTGTGCCCCTTGGGCCACCCTTTGAGAACACCAACACTGAAGCCAGCAGCTGCCTGGACACCTGCTGCAGAACGGAAACTTACCTAAAGTTTAGGGGAACAGGGAGTCTTTTTCTGCCATCCCCCCCCACCCGCGCGCCCCTGAAGCCTCCAGAGGGCTCTGAAGGTTGACGGAGACTGAGTACTGAGGTATGGCTGGACCCTTGGGAAATGCCCCTCCAAGCCCTTTCCCCTGACAGAACCTGAAATGCCAGCATTAAATATTCATTCCTTTGGGTTAAGTGTTTCCTCGCTGGGGTCCCTTTTTAAAATTCAAATGCTTCTTTGGAAAGAAACAGCCACTTGTGGCTCTGAATCAAATGCACTGGAATTGAGTGAAGGGAAAAGCAGCTGCTCCCCGGAGGAAGATGAGGCCACCCACTGCTCTGCGCTGTCCCTTCCGCACTCTTGGGCTCCTCCGCCCTTAGTCCGCTTGGGGATCAGGCATATTGGCCAAAGGGATTCTGGGACAAGACAGCCCTTAAGTTTCTGTTCTGGGAAAGCAAACTCAAGAACGTCCTCACCTCGGCAAAGGCAGCATTCTTCCCTTTGGGTCTCAAGCCCTCTTGTAGGAAGCTGGGGCTCCTATAAGGCAAAGGGACCCAATCCAGCTCCAGCTTGGGGGAGCAGCGTCTGCCCCACCAGGTGTCTGTGAAAGTAGGTGAAGGGGCCACCAAAGGAGGTCCCCAGGTACCATGAGTGCATTTGCCTCTGAAGCCCCGATCGTCATTCCTCTCAGGCTTGCCTGTGATTGGGATGCAGGAAGGAGCAGCAGTGCTTCCCAGCTAATGAGAGAAGCCTCATTCAGTGCACTAGCTAGGTAGGACTGCTAGGGACCTACTGTGCGCCCAGCCCCACACTAGGCAAAGAGGCATCTCTTCTGTGTGTGTGTCTGTGTGTGTGCGCGTGCGTGATACAGAGAGAGAGAGAGAGAGAGAGAGAGAGAGAGAGAGAGAATGAGTGTGTGTGAGAAGAGAGAGTGTGAGGGGGGTGGAGAGATGGCTCAGCGGTTCAATTCCCAGCACCCACATGACAGCTAACAACTGTCTGAAACTCCAGTTTCTGGGGATCTGATACTTTCACACCAATCCTCATAAAATAAAATTAAATAAATTATAAAAAAAGAGAGAGTGTGTGTGTTCGAGCACCTCAAGCACCAGGGTTTTAGGACAGGGTCTCTCATTGGCTTGAAATTTGGCAATTCAGCTAAGCGATCAGTTTGTCTTTGCTTCTCCAGAGCTGAGACAACTCCAACAGGTCTTTGGGTTTTTTTTTCTTTTAATGTGGGTTCTGGGGCCCAAACTCAGGTCATTGAACTTTCAGAGCAAGCAACTGAGCTGTCTTCCCAGCTCACAAGGAGGCTTCCTTTAAACTTCTTTAACCGCCACTCCAGGACCCCCAAGTTTCCCATCTCTTCCTTGCCAGGCTCCGTAGACCCCTGTGGAGGTCCTTTGTCTCCTCTCCAGTTCTGCCTTCCTTTAAGAAAGAAATCCACAAAAGGGGGTAAAAGCCAAGCAAAATGGTACATGCCTATAATCTCGGCACGTGGGACTGAAGCAGGAAGATGGCAAGTTCAAGGCCACTGGGAGACCCTGTCTCTAAAAAGCAAAGCAGTAACACAGGGCAAAGGGAGAAGGGAAGAAAAGAAACCTTTCACTCGCTCCTCTTTGCTGCTGGCGTTGCCTTCATTGCCCCTGTTATTCTGAATCCTGTGCAGCCCAAGTGGAAGCAACGCCTCTGAGTTAGAGGGGATGCTCAGGAACTGCTGTCAGGGCAGAAATGGAAACAGCCCCTGCTCTCTCCCACAGCAGCCTGAGGAGTTCTCTCCCTCTTTTAGGGACCTGGACTCAAGTCAAATTAAATCCTTGGCTTCAACACAGAAAACAAATTTCAGGACTAGACAGTACAAAGCAGAGTAGGGGCTTGTTAAAGACAGTTTAATATAGCCTCAATCATGAGGGTTAGCAGAAAGGGAAGCACTCAGAAAGAAAGTAGGGCGCACCCCAGAGCATGAGCATGGGTCACTCAAAGTCACGTACAGGATTTGGACAGAGGTTGAAGCTACGAGTGGGTTACAAAGGAACCCGAATGGGATCATGAGGGACCTGACAGGGTTAAAACTGATGGGGTCAAAACTTAGATCACAGCAGTTCAGAGAGGAGGGCTGTGTTTATTATAAGCAAAGCTAAAAGTCTAAGAGTCCCAGAAAATACCTGGGAAAAAAAGTAAAGCCATGCTCATGGCGTATGTTCTCAAAGTAAAGCCATGCTCATGGCGTATGTTCTCAAAGCCTGCTTCATCGCTATCTTAACGTTCTTATTTGGAAGTTTGAAAGGAACATAGCCTGCATGTCAGCAGCTTTCCTAAAAGTGTAAATCGGGCTGGAATTCCCAGTTCTCAGCTGGCCAGAAGACTCAGCCAGAGGGCAGGGGAAGAGGCTTGACCTTTCCCTTTCTGTCGGTCTCAGTGGGGCTTTAGGAGGTGGCCACTCCTGTCCCACTCCTCACTGGAGTCACACTCTAGAGTTCAAGGGATGGATGATGAGTCAGACCTTTCCGGTTACCGTATTCTACCAGTGACTCTGTCGTCTACATCAGCACACGGAGAGCACTGGCCTCAGGTGTCAGAATGAAGACTGAGTCCTGCATGAACTTCCCGGCGAACTCACGGCTTCCCAGACTTCCATCCAGGCTGGCACGCTGCTGGGTTAGAAGCTTTCCCAGGAAGGGCCCTTCTCATTCCCCATTACCACTGACCTCACCAAATCATCTCAGTCTCAAGGACCACCGGGCCCCTTTAACCTAGACTAGGGAGAAGGCAGTAGAGAGGCCACATCTGATGTCCCTTTCTGACTGTGTGAAGCCAAGGGTCAGCAAGGAAACTCCTTACCTGTAGTGAGAAGCGCTTCCTTTTGTCCACACAGAATCACTGTATTAGTCAGGGTTCTCTAGAGGGGCAGAACTTACAGAGCAAATCCATATATACACAGAAAGGGGATTTATTAGAATGGCTTACAGTGGTCCAGCTAGTCCAACTACGGCTGCCTACCAATGGAAGGTCCAAGAATCCAGTAGTTGTTCAGTCCATAAGGCCAGATGTTTCGGCTGGTCTTCAGTAGATGCTGGAATACTGAAGAAGTGGGCTTCAATGCCAATGAAGGGATGGATGTGCCCATGAGAATGAGAATAAGTAGGCAAAAAGCTTCTCTGGTGCTTCCTTCCTCCATGTCTTTTATATAGGCTGCCAGCAGAAGGGATTAAAGGTGGCTCTTCCCGCTTCAGAGATCTGGATTAGAAGTAGGTCTTCCTATGTCAAAAGACTTAATTAAGAAGATAAATATCTCACATATATGCCCAGTACTATGGGTTTTAGTTAATTCCAGATATAGTCAAGTTGACAACCAAGAAGAGCCATCACAGTCACCATAGTCAGCTATAGCCCGTGTCACCCACTGAGCACCCCTCTAATGAGCTCTAAACCTTGTTGTCAATCCCCTATGACAATCTAGCACTTATTGTAGCAGGGGAGATGCAGCACACAAACCAAGGCAGAACGTAACTGGAAGTCTCCACCCTGGGGCTAGCCTTCCCAGTGCTGGAAACTGCCTTGGCAGCTGCTAGAAGAGAAAGGCCATCAGTGAACTTACCAAGCTGTGGGTCCTGAGTACTGCAACAATGACCTGCCAGGCAAGGTGCTCCCATGGGTGTGACAGTGGCACAGCTCTTTAGGGGCTGTCTTAGGGTTTCTAGTGCTATGACGAGACACGGTGACCACAGCAACTCTTATAAAGGAAAACATTTAATTGGGTGGCTTAAAGCTCAGATGTTTAATCCATTATCATGATGGGATGGCAGTGTGTAGGTAGGCATGGTGCTGGAGAAGGAGCTAAGAGTTCTACATCTTGCAGGCATAAGGAAGTGAACTGTCTCCCTGGGTGTGGCTTGAGGACATGTAAGACCTCAAAACTCTCCTCCACAGTAACACACTTCCTCCAACAAGACCACACCTACCCCAACAAGGCCTCACTTCCTGATAATGACACTTCCTTTGGCGGACATTTTTTTTTCAAAACCCACAAGGGGCAGTCAACCACTTTCTAATTAGATTTGATGCCTGCTGCATAGGAAGAAATGCATGCCTGGTACTGTAAACCTGGGCAAGAACCTATAGCTGGGGATGTCACAGGCTCTAGGGCAGAACTTACTAATGATGCTAAGCTAAAGAGATACATAACCCAGCTGCCTTCTCAGTATTTATGTTTTTACCCTTAGACCCATGTCACTCTCTACCCTGACTCATAACTGGCCAAACTGCTGAGAGTAAATGACTATTGAGTGCTCACCCCTAGACAGAACAGCCACATCACTTTCTCCAAGGCTAAGAGAGCTTTGGGGGGCAAAAAAAACTGTATGATTTAGAAGACACAGAGGAGTCCTATGAAACTGTCTTCTGCATACAACACAGCTGACCTAGTCGTAAACATACAGCGACTATAGCTACTTGCTCAAGATCTGCACAAAAAAAATGAGACATGAGGGTAGGAGGAGCTAGTGGGAAAGAAGAAAGGGGTCTGTAGGAGTGGGAAGGGCCATAAGAGGGGTAACGTGGATATGTTCACAATGCATTGCACACATATATGAATCACCAGAAATTAAACCGAAATAGGGCATGGAGAGAGGGCCAACAAGATTAGTATATGAAAGAGCTCAATGACAGCAAAAAGCCTGGAAACCACACACACATCCCAGACCTCCAAAGGCTACGTGTAATTGACAGAGAATGTGCAAGAAAATCCCACTCTTTGGAGATGCCTAAGAAAGGAGCACACTCTGTTCCTCACACAAAGCCCAGGAGAGGGGAGGTTTCTAGTCCCTTTCTGCCAACTAATGTCCTTTATATTAATCTTTTTTAGAAAATGTGTTATGTGTTTTTAATTAGATATGTGTGTGTGTGTGTATTTCTATTTGTACTTCTGAGTGCATGCACTAGAGGAGGCCAGAAGAGGGCGTCGGTTCCTCTGGAGCTGGAGTTACAGCCAATTGTGAACCTGATGACAAGGGATACGCTCCGGAAGAGCAGCAAATCCTCTTACCCATGAGCCATCATTCTGGCTCCCTTTACTTTAATCTTAATGCAGCTTTATTCAGGTTTTAATTTCCTACTAAATTTCAGGTGTTTTATTCTTTAAAACATATACAAGTTTTTAAGCCAGGCAGTGGTAGCACACACCTCTAATCCCAGCACTCAGGAGGCAGAGGCAGGCGGATTTCTGTGAGTTCGAGGCCAGCCTGGTCTACAAGATCTAGTTCCAGGACAGGCTCCAAAGCTATAGAAAAACTCTGTCTTGAAAAACAAAACAAAACAAAAAGTGTATACAAGATTTTGCCAAGAATCTTTCATATCAGTGAGAGAAATAAGAAGGGGTAACCTATTATTTTTTGCTGTCTTTTACAATCCCCCCTCCGCACCCCACTTCTGGCCACCTGGACTCATCCATCTGTCTTGTCCTCACCGCTCATCCAATCCCAAGTGGCCTTTAAGTGGAAGACTCCTAGGTTCGAAGTCAGTGTCTTTCCCTCTCGCTGCTCCTAGTTCTCAGTGTCTTGAATCAGAGAGCTCTGACTGCCCAGAACCCCTGGTCCCACAACTGCGAAATGACAATACTGGAACTCTTCCATGTGAGTTGTGACAAGAGAGGCATCAGGTGGAACTGAGGGTCCTGGTGTAGAGGTGACAGGAATTCCCTGATCCTCCATGTAACCACCCTGGCAGGGGCAGAAATATGCTAAAGAGAAACACCTGTGCAGTTCCTTCTACTTTCCAACTGTTGAGACAACAGACTTGAAGAAATTGAAATTTCCCCAGGAGTCTGATGCCAGGAGAAGGAGATGCCTGGTGCCAGCCAGAGGGGGAACTTGTCTTCCATGAAAAGTTTATACAATTCTGACAACTTGCAAGAGAGACTGGAACCCAGACAGTGATGGGCAGGCCCACACCCGGACCAGGACTGCTTAGCTATGCACACCTTTTGCCCCTGTTTAAACCTGAACCACATGTCAGGATCCTAAACATGAATTGAGGAGTCCCTGGACCTCTTTGCTTCTCTTCCCCCATGTGGCCACAGTGAACCACTCTCCTGTCTCTGATTTTTCCCCCATAACTGGTATCTTTAATTACCCTGTTGAGGATGGTGGCCCAAGCTGGCTTGTTAGGGCTGCAGGGCCCAGGCTCTGACCCTAACAATTCCAGTGTCATGTGTAAGGTCAAGTGAACAGCATACCCTAGAGGGACCACTTTGCAGGTCTATCCCTGTTGTGCCCCCCCCCCCCATCAGAGTGACCTGAATACATACGACAAGAGGATGAAGGCATGGCTTGAGCTGCTTCAGTCTCAGGGTTTGGGGGAGGAGATATCCCTGCTGCCTGACTGGAAAAGCCTGGGAGCGTGGTCATAGGAGCAGTGAGGAGTGGGGATGGGAACCTTCCAGCAGGAGGCGCTGTGTGAGCAAAGCAAGCAATACGAAGGGGTTTGGAAGCGGTGATGCCACCTGGAGGACCTGGAGCTTCTCTAGGATCTGCTAAGAATGGCCCTGCTATCCACAGCATGTTGGGTCACAAATTTCAAAGACATGTCCTTTATGGGAAGGAGGGAGTGTGTGGGCTGTGCCTGTGTGTGCGGGTGCACATGAAGGGCAACCTCAGCTATGGTTCCTTAAACCCTGTCTACCTTGCTTTGAGGCAGGGTCTATCACTTGCTAGAATTCACCAAGTAGGCTAGGCTGGTTGGCCAATGAGCCCCAAGGATCTGCCTGCTTCTGTCTCCCCAGCATGAAGATTACAGCACCCACGCCCAGCTTATTTTACACAATTTATGGGGGTGGGGGTTGAACTCAGGTCCACAAGCACATTATAGAATGAGCCATCACCCAGTCCCAGAAACAGGCCTCTCTCCATCACATGAGAAAGCACAGGGACTTGCTGTCTCAGGTGTCTGGGAAGGTTGGAGGTATGCCTGCTACAGAATATAGCAGCATCCAGATCCCTGTGGTTCCATCTGTGTTCTTCAAGGCTCTAAGGTGCACTCAGCAGATCCCTTCTATCCAATCTGAATGTGATTTATTTTTCTGAATGAATCGAGTAGCCCACAACTTCCTCAAGAGGGTCCCAGAGTGGGATTTGGTTGCTACCATACAACCCTGCCCTATCCCAGACTGTTCTAGGGGACACGGATCTGCAGCTGTTGTCACTCAGCATCCACAGCACAGTGGCAGAAGACCAGAGCATTGCCATTGCTGCCCTAGAATAGCAGACGCCTGAGACACCAGGTTCCCCCTCCACTCTACAATACCCCCAGGACACCCTCGGTTCAGCACCACGGCCAGCGCCATGGAGCGAAGCACTATGGTGGATCCTGGGGCTTGCACCCAGCAATCATTGACTGACAGCTGTTATGCAGGTTTCTTCTGTGCAGGGGAAGTGGCATTCCCAGGGGAAATGGTGACATGGTCACTAGAGAAGGTGCTCAAGAGTGGCTTTGAAGAGGCAAACTGAGCTGAGGGAAGGTCATGCTGGGAAGTCAGGGGGAGCACAAAGAGGCCTCTGCAGAAATCGAGCAAGGAGTCCACAGTACAGCCAAGCTCTGGAGTAATGGGAGACGGCTCACAGTAGACACATTGGACAGAAAAACAAACATGTCCCAGCTCCCAGGAACCTGATGTCTCTAGAGAGACAGGGAAAATGTGAAGTGACTATGGGAACAGTTATCTAAAGATCCCCCTATGGCAGGAGATTGACTAAGGAAGGGTTAATTGTCCCCACTTGGTCTGACAGGCAGAAACAGGCATTTTTCTCAATGTTACTCATCTCTGCGTGTGCCCTTGCTGTGATGGAGGGGAGGAAAACAGTTGTGGGTTTGAGCAGCTAAAAGCCTTGTTATGATTTGAGACCTCTTTAAAGTTCCATCCCCAGGGGGCCTCGTTGAACTAAAAAGCAGGTGGCCCTCCCGGCAGTTTGACTAAAATGCTGGGGCGGCAAGTTCCTGCGTTCCTGCGACAGAGCAGAGCAGGGACCTCCCTTGGGTGCCAGAAGCCTCCTCTTTCATGTAGGTAGGTGGGGAGGGGGTCACCTCCTGAGAACCCTCGAGGAAAACCTTCCCTTTGCCCAGACTCCTCCAAGCTTCCTGAAGTCCCTCAGCGCCTCCTCCGATGTCCCTCTTTATTGCAGTCTCAGCTTCTGCTTTGTGGGGCCACGTCCAGGGTCGGCATCTGCCCTTGAGTTTTCCCGTGCCCAGCCAGAGCACACAGCCTTCCTATTAGGAAGGAACCAAGAGGCAGGTGACAGACAGGAGGCAACAGGCACATGGTATCAGGTATTAGTCATGAGGCTCAGTCCCCTAGCAGGGCTGTGACCACCACTGCCAACGCCCACTGCTTAACCCACCGTGTCTTGGTCTCATCTCCAACATGGGGCTTCTGCCTCCATTACTCTCCCACTCCTTACCCTGTCATAGAGACACTATGGAGGGAGGACAGGCTTGTAAACAGCCAAGCAGAGGTGGCCCTATTTTGACTGCTCCTTTTCAAAGCATGTGATCTTGGACAAGTCCTTCCCCTTCGAGAGACATAGCCCGCACCCCTGTGAGAATCAGGGCCCACCTTTAAAGGAACTGCCGTGATGAAGTCCGAGTACAAAAATCCTGGAACCAGGGCCCAATGAATTGAAACAGTTCCATGGAAAGGAAGGCTGTCATGATGGAGCCTACAAACTCTCCAGCCACACCCCCTTCCTGAGCACCCCATCACAGACGGCCTTCTGTCTGTGCTTCCTGTCTCGGCTGTCATTCTGCCCTCAGGTGAGACCCCTACGCCTAAAATGAAGAGGCCAGTTCACATTCAACCCCAGAAGCGACGACTGTACCCTGAGCTATTTCACCCCCCTCACAGACCACCCCACAGGCAGTTTCTAAGTCCTCCCTTCTCGCCAGCTCCATACTGGATCCTCAGTATGTCTCTGGGCTGAGTGGATGACTCGGTACCCTAGGATAGGAGACCAAAGTCTTACCATTGCTGCCCAGAAGAGGAGACACCTGTGATGCCCACTTGCCCCACCTCCTGCCTCAGTTCTCAAGTCAGGCCCCGAAAGCCTACCCTTGGTTCAGCACCGTGGTGTATCCTGTGGTAGTTTGGTCTTAGTGCCCATCACAGAGGAGGGCCCGGCTGATCAACAGTTCTGCAAGGGAATAAGTGACCTCCTTATTGGTGTGGGAGGAAGAGTGGTACTAACACCCCTTCCTCACCTTTTCTTCTTACGTATCCTAAGGAGGCCATCAGGGTCGGCATGGATGGGGATCCGGGGGTGGGGAGGGTAGCTCAGCAGTGGAGAGCACAGGTTGCTCTCACAGAGGACCCAAGCAAGCTCAGTTCCCCAACACTTGGTGGATCGCGGTCATCCAGAACTTCAGTCCCAGGGGATCTAATGCCCTCCTTAGGCACCAGTCACTCATGGGGTCCACATGCAAAGAGAACATGCATAAATGTGAAAAAATAAAATAAATTTTAAATTATTTATATATAATATAGGCATATATATTAAAATCATGGACTTGGCATGCTGGAGCGGTGGTTAAGAGTTTTTATTGCTCTTAAAGAAGACCTGAGTTCAGGTCCCAGCACCTGTGTTGGACAGCTCACAACTGCTTGTAACTGCAGGCTATTTGACACCCTCTTCTGGTCTCCATGGGCACCTGTGCACACACACATGTACGCACACACACGTGTACACACACACGCACATGCACATACTTGTGCACAAGATTAAGATAGATAGGTTTTATGGGAGAACAAAACTGAGCTGAGCCTCTCAATCAAATGTAGAAATAAGTTAAACCCTTGGAGGAAGACATTGCCTGAAGCCAAGGGGTCTCTGGAAGGAGAACATAACCCTAACCCTAACCCTCTTGGTCTGGCACCAGCCCCTCACTGCACAGTGAGGTAACCTTGGCACCTCCAAAGCCAGCAGAAAAGGAGCAAGCTGCCACCATCCCCCAAGAAACTTTATCTGGAAATCATGATCATTTGGCTTTCAGTCTGACCATTGCCCAAGGCTCCATTTATTTCAGGAGGGAAAAAAAGAGAGGGCGATTTAAAATGGGGAGACATCATCCCTCCAGCTGGATGGGGACGCTGGGAGTCTGCTCATAGCATCCGTCACCTACTGTGTAAGATTGTGTTGTTTGGCAGAAACCAATGCAGTAGCATCTATTCCGCTTTAAAGCGAGCACCTCTGTGACTTGCACAGCTCAGTGCACTTCAGCAGGAGTCATTTCTCCATGGCAACTGCCAGGCCCTTCATGATGCACATCTGTGGACCCCGGGAGGACAAATGCTATCTTTACTCCTCATGTCAAATGCTGTAGAAATAGTGTTAATGGTTCCTTTTTCCAGATGAGAAAACTGAGGCCTGGAAAGGTTTGGTAATTTGCTCCAGAAGATGCCACTAGTGAGGGACCAGGGCATACTTTTCTCACCAAATCACAGGACACTCTGATATGGCACTGAACTTCCCAAATACAGTCAAGTAGGGTGACAAGGTGGATCAGTGGGTAAGGGGACTTGCTGTGAATGCCAGTGTCATGAGTTTTATCTCCTGGACCCACATGAAGGTGGAAGGAGAAAAAGGATTCCAAATACAGTCCAATCACATACTTGGCAGCATAAAGGTCTAGAGTTGGCAGAGCAGGGCTCTTTAGAATTGCTTCCTAAGAATATTTCCCCCGGAAGCAAGCACATTGGGAAAGACTGAATGACACACAATTCTTTCCCAGAAGCCCAGCTCCATTCCCTTTTTTTCCTAAGCATCCCCCCAACCCCCGGCTGACACCAGATCAGTAACTGGAATGCATTTAGGGCATTAATGGACAAAAAGGACTTATCTCTGAATGCTAGACTCTGGGACTGAGGGTGGGTGTGGCCTCACACAACTGTAACCCCAATCCTGTGGAGAGTAAGAGACAGGAGGATCACTGAGGCTTGCTTTCTGTCTGTCTTGCTCCCAGTTCAGTAAGAAACCCTGTCTCAAGAAGACAAGGTTGAGACTGATTGAGTAAGGTACCCAATGTCCTTCTCTAGTCCCTGTGTATGCGTATTCCCATACACACGTGCACACACCGCATAAACACATTGTACACTCACACATGTATACAAATAGATAAATAAACACAAGAATCTTTTTTATTTGCATTTTTGAAATAGAATCCCATGAAACCCAGGCTGGGCTCAAACTCAACACATTGTTGAAGACAACCTTGAACTTCTGATCCTCCTGCCTCTGCCTCTCTGGTGCTTGGATTATAGGAGTGCACTACCACATCCAGCCTTTTGTGGCACTGAGGATTGAATCCATAGTTTCCTAGAAGTTAGGCAAGTGTCATGCTGGAATATACCTCAGAAAAAGTTACTAGCACCACGTGGTGAAGCTGGGACATGGCATGCAGCAAGCAGCAGCCTCCTCCAGACCCACCCTTCCTGGTGGTGCAGGGGCTGCAGGAAAGCATCAGTGCTCTTGAGCAGCTCATCCCCCACCCACCCCATGTTCCTGCACACACTGGCCATTTGACTTCTGTTCCCCCTTTGTTAAATTCATACCTACTTGAAGATGCAACTTGGGTGTTCATGAACCTCATGCCCCAGCCCTTAGACTGGAGGAAATAGACTAGCAGGTTCCTGATTGGAGGATACTAATTAATTATAGTGAGGTAGTGTTGCTACTAAATGGGCAGGAGGCATCCTTTCCCTGTGTCCCAGGGCTCAACAAAGGAACAGGGCTCCCACCACCTTCACAGTAGGGACAAGTCGGGGCAGAGCAGGGGGCAGGGAAAGCCCAATGTTGAAGGAGAGGTTTTAAAACATATAATGATTTCATGTCAAAACACAATTTCCCAGTGTCAGCGCACTGTTGTGCGAGCACAGGGGAAAAGAAAAGTGATTGAAAACTCCTGGAACGGGAAGGCAGCCGCAGACTCCAGAACATTGATGGATGGTGCCGAGAGGCGAGATGGATGGGTTATGATTTTCAGAAAGGATCATTACCCTCAGAGTCCATGAACAGAACTGCCTGGCATTTGGGCACCAGTGCTGGAGGAAGCATTCAGACGATCCTGATTCATTAGCCCATTAGCCAAAACCCATCCACGGAGTCAGTTGGGAGACTGTGCGGTAGGTTCGGATTTGGTGATCAGCGAGCATACGTCCGATGACTGAAAAAAATGGCTGTCCCAGGCCAGCGGTCTCTACATTTGAATCTTTGTTCTAGGCCTGCCATAGATCACTCTCCCTGACACTGTCACTCTCTCGAAGACAATCAGAGAGGAGACCCAGAACCAATTTTCTTACCCACTGGTGGAGTCTGGTGGAAGTCAGAGGAGCTGACGGCCAAGCCAACAGACCAAGAAGTCCCAAAGGCTAGGGAGATGGTGATTTAGTCCAAAGCTAGGACTGAAAGATGAGCCCTAAGTTTAAGTCAGGAAGGGAGAAGGCTGGGTGTGGTGGCCCAGGTCTGCAACTAGCTACTTACAAAGCTGAGGCAAGAAACATGGAAAATTCAAGGTCATCCTGGGCTACAAAGTGAGTTCAAGAACAGGCAGAGAAATTTAGTCTCAAGATAAAAAGTTAAGAGTGCTGATGGGCTGGAGAGATAGGTCAGTTGGTGAAGCACTTGCCTAGCATGCAAAAATCCCCAGCACTGCATAAGCCAGGTGTGGTGGTGCCCACCTGTAAGCTCAGCATTCAGGAACAAGTGGGTCTAAAGTTCAAAGTCTTCCTTGATGACAGCAAGTTGGAGGCCCCTGTTTCAGAAACCAAACCAAAAGGGGGAATCATGGGGATGTAGCTCAATGGCCGAATGCTTGCCTAGTATGCAAAAGGCCCTAGGTTCAATTCCCAGAACTGGAAAGGAATGAAGAGAGGGAGAGATGAGTGGAGGGAGGGAGGGCAAGCTAAGGACCACAGAGTCAAGGGTCAAGAGAGAAGGGGAAAAGTAGCTCCCCCGAGCTGGGAGGATCCAGGGCAGGCTAGGGACAGTGGCTTGTAAGAAGAGTTCAGACTGAAAAGGAGGTGGTCCCAGTTGTATTCCTCACACTGAGGCCTGTTGTAAGAGAGGCATAGGGCTGTGTTCCCGGCGCAGGGCCCCTTGTTCTGTCCCCCCTGGCTCCCGGTGCGTACTCGAAATAATTACACAGAAACCGTATTCATTGAAATACTGCCTGGCCCATTAGCTCTAGCCTCTTATTGGCTAACTCTCACATATTTGTTTAACCCATTTCTAATAATCTGTGTGTCACCACGAGTCGTGGCTTACCAGGAAAGATTCAGCGTGTCTTCATGGCGGGCAGCTCTCTCTGGCTCTGTCCCCTACCCAGTATCCTGTTCTCTTTCTCCTGTCTATCTAAGTCCTGCCCTATCAGAAGGCCAAGGCAGTTTCTTTATTAACCAATAAAAGCAACCCAAATACAGAAGGACCCTCCTACACCAGAGGCCTCACCATTTACCGAAACCAGGGAAAAGGTGATGCCCACAGCCCAGCCTGCCTGCCTCACCTCCCATTTCCAAGGCCAGGAGCTGCAGTGCCTAAGTACTGCTTTGTGTGCTGGACTTCTATGAGAGACCCCAAACCTACACAACAGAAATGTGAAGAGGGCAGAAGCCCACCTTGCTTGTTTTCTAGATCCCAAACAGCACAACCTGTAGGAAGCTTCTACCCAATGCCCTATTTAAAGCCTGGGTGGGGCCCACCTTTAGAGGGACTGACTTTCTGGCCCATCCTTTCCCCTGCTCTGAGACCTCCTTTCTCTGCCCTCACCCCGGAGCAAGTCCCCACAGCCCCCCGGACCCCTGGCATTCTTGCCATCCCCGATCCTGTCTTCGTTTCTCAGCCCAGACAGGTCTGTGCTCCTGGCCTTTCACTACAGATTCACTTGTCACCATTTGTCTCCTGCCTGTCCCCCTTGCTGCTGACCCTCCGGTCAATCATTATGACTCTATCAGAGCATAGTCAGGTGCCAGCATCAGATGAAGTGCATACGCCTTTCCTATGGACACATTTGCCCCACTTACCCAGTGATATGATTGCCATGTTTCTTGGGGTTATGATACATACATGCTTCAACAGGAGGACTGGATGACAGCGGGAAGATCCTAAGATAACAGCTGTCAACCTTTGGGTCACAACCCCTTAGGGGTCAAATGATTCTTTCACAGGGGTAGCATATCAGATATCCTGTTTATCAAATATTTACATTATGATTCATAACAGTAGTAAAATTAAATTTATAAAGTAGTGACAAAATAATTTTATGGTTGGGAGTCACCACAACATAAGGAACTATATTAAAGGGTTGCAGCATTAGGAATATTAAGAGCCACTGTCCTAAGAAGAGGACCTCTTGCATTATTCAAGGTAGTCACTGACAGGTGAGCTGATATAAGAGTCACCATGGAAAGAAGGGACTCCACACAAGGTCTTGCACAGCCTAGGTGCAAACTGATGTGCTATATAACAAACATGCCACCATTTGGAGACATTGCACAAAAACAGAAGACAAAACATAGCATCAAGCTATGACATATTGATCACATGCCAAGACACTTATTTGGATATAGGTAAAATAAAAATATTATTGAAATTAATTGTACTACTTACCTTTACTTGCTGTGAGTGGCCATTAGAGAGTCTGTGTGGGCAGAGGCCAGCCTGCCACAGCATAGCATGGATGGGCGCGGACTCCCAGAAACCACTACAGTGAGCAAATCTGTGGTGGAGAAATGGGAGAGAGGGGCAGAGCTGTCCAGGTGCTGTGGAGAGGCAAGACAATGAGCAGGCTAACGTGAGTGACCTGAACTGCAACCTGAGGCCATGTGGTGTCCTGGCCTATGCTGCTGTCAAGAGTCATGTCTGAATCCATGACTCTACCAGAGTGGAGTCTGCATTGATGTCTGTGGTCTGTGTTATCAACAAAGGCATCATCAAAGGCCATGCAGATGCCTGGGGTCTGGACTGATGCCATAAGCTATGTTGATGTCCGAGAACCATCCTGACCAGGTCCCACCCCTTGCAGGAGAGCTGGCCCCAATGGCATGGGCTCAAGAGAGTTGGCCCTGATGCCCTGGGCATGGAAAAGCTGGCACCGATGGCATGGGCATGAGAGTGCTGGCCCCGGCCCTCACAGGAGAGCTGACCCCAGTGGCATGAGCCCAGGAGCACTGGCTCCACCCCTTTCCGGCTACCATGGCAGTACTGGTGCAGGAGATCAGGTTCTATCTTTGTCAGAGGTGGGGCAGTTCCAGCAGAGGCCCCAGGCTAACCAACTCAGCTACCACCCAGGCCCACAACCAGGGCTTTGTTTGGCACGTCCCAACATCTACCCCATCCATGACCTGCTGGAGTGTGTGAAGGGGCAGGTCCTGTGGAACCATAGCATCAGGATCTCCGTGACTTGGGGCAACAGCAGAATATTTGAGAAGGGTTTCCATGAAGGTCCAGTATTGATGGTATGAGTCGAACCAGACCAACTATTCATCACAATGAACATTTGCAAGTAAAGTTGTTTGGGCAAAGGCACACTGCAGCTCCAAATACCACTACGATGAAGGAACGCGGATGTGATGGAGAGGTGAACAAGACGAAGGGGCGAAGGGTTTTTGTTTATCATTTTTATTTAATTTACAGGGGAGTCTGCAGCGGTAGGGGGTGAATATGAAACTGGGAAATGAGTGGGACTGTGGGACATGATGTAGAATTCCTAAAGAATCAATAAAAATTATGTTAAATAAATTTTAAAAAAGAAAATCTATGTGGGGCCTTCCAGACGTCCAGATGCAATGGGGAACATAAGCAATTCCAGCACTCCTTCAGTGAGCAGGGAGGTAGAGAAAGGAGACTTGCCCAGAAGTTCACGGGTCAGCTAGCCTGAAGTGCACAGCACATCAGAAACAAAGAGACCAACACAGAAGGAGAGAACTCCTGAACATTGCTCCCTGACTGCCACACTCACACTGAGGCATGCACACACTCACACACACACACACACACACACTCACACTGAGGCATGCACACACTCACACTCACACACACACTCACACACACTGAGGTACACACACACTCACACTGAGGCATGCACACACTCACACACACACACACACACACACACACACTTTTATTAAAAAAATTATTTGGGACAAGCTCCTGAAGCCCCACATCTAGCTAAAGAGCTATTGGGAGTTGCCGGCTGCTGAGAGAGAAAGGGTCACTTTTCTCTGGGGCTGTGGACACTAGTGGGCTGCCCACGCTCCAGCCCGTGGCCCCACTCCCACGCTCATGTGGTCACTAGTAATTGGACTCAGAAGACTATTGATAATGTCACTATTAAAAAGAAGATATGAAGTTCTGCTGGAAATGGGTTGGTGGGTCCCAGGGTGGGGACAATTGAATGGGGTTGGATGAAATCAAAATACATTGTCTGCATGTATGAAATTTTCATAGAACAAATAAAAAACATTTAAAAATTATTGTGTGTGTGTGCCACAGTGCGAGTGTGTATGTGTGTCTCTGTGTATATGTTAGTATGTATGTGTATGGATGTGTGTGTATGCCTCAGTGTGAGTCTGTATGTGTGGCAGTGTGAGTGTGTGTATTGCCTCAGTGTGTGTGCTTCAGTGTGAGTGTGTGTATGTGCCTCAGTGTGAGTCTGTGTGTGTACCTCAGTGTGTGTGAGTGTGTGTGCTTCAGTGTGAGTGTGTATGTGTGTCAGAGTGAGTGTGTATATGTGCCTCAGTGTGTGTGAGTGTGTGTGCTTCAGTGTGAGTGTATATTGCATCAGTGTGAGTGTGTGTGTGTACCTCAGTGTGTGTGAGTGTGTGTGTGTGTATGTGCACGTGTGTCACTTCAGGTGCGGTCCACTTTCTGTTATTGTTCACACAGGGTCTGTCCCTAGCCTGGCGCTCTCCGAGTAGGCTGAGTGGGCTAGCCAGTGATCCCCAAGTATGTTGGTTAGTTTTGTGTAAACTTGACCCAAGCTGAAGCCATTAGAAGAGGGGCTCGCAGTTGAGAAGGTGTTTCCATAGAGCTGAATGTAGACTTGTTTTTAACTGATGGCTATGGAAGGACCAGACTCACTGTGGACAGTGCCATCCTGGGCAGAAAACGCTGGGTTGTGTAAGAAAGCTAACTGAACAAGCCGTGGAAAACAAGCCAGTAAGCAGCACCCCATCGCCTCTGCTTCAGTTCCTGCCTCCAGATTCCTAGATCCCTTCACTGAGTCCCTGCCCCGGCTTCCCTTCATGATGTACGTAGGCCTGGGAGTGGAAGACAGAATAACCCCTTCTGCCTAGTTTCTTTTGGTCAGAGTTGTTTTTAATCACAGCAACAGAAAGGAAACAGGAACAGATGGAGAGCCCCTAAGCTATGGCAAAGATGGCAAAGGAAGGAGGTGGGCATTGCTACTTATTGAAATCCTGTTTGGGCCTGTGGCTGGGCCAGAATTATGCTGCTCTGGCCAGCTTTCACAGCAACCCTGTGGGCTTTGCCATCATCACAGTCACCACCATTGCCACCATCATCATCCCCATTTTACAGATAACAAGACTGAGGGTGGCCAAAGATGCCTAGCTCTGGAAGAGTAGTGGTGACTTCAGAACCAAGACATGCAAAGGCCCCATATGCATAGCTCTTCACCTACAAAGAGTCCCTCAGCCTGCAGAGATCAGAGGACTGAACCACCTAGGTTCTTCCAGGGTTGTAGGAGTCCAGGGCATCCGTGGACAGAGTCGGGCTTTCCTATGCCCAAGCCAACCTGGAGTCTGTCCTTCCTCCTTCTCACATCTGGACAGGGTAGGCTTGACTTGGGGACGTGAACATCCCCAAGGAAAGCCCAAAGACACCAGGAAGCAGCAGCTATGACACCAAAGACATCCACATGGAGCTGAGACAAAATCCTTCAGAGAGCCAGGAGCGCTGACAGCCAGGCAGCTGCCCCTCCTGAGCTGTCTTCTGGGAGCCATCGTCACCACACAGCAGCCTCAATGACGCCTAGCTTTGTCATCTAGGACATCAAAGGGTTCCTTTGAGCTAAATTCACTGGAGGGTCTTTGGAGGATTCCAAAAGCTAAAGGAGCCCCACATGCCTGGAATAGAGATGGCAGTGACTGGTGGTGACAGGCCGGGGTCCTGCGGGCTCCTTTCCAAAGGACTTTGGGGGGGGAGGCACAGCTATGGGTTCAGTAAGCTCACTCTCGTTCTCTCTCTCCGTGTGTGTGTGTGTGTGTGTGTGTGTGTAGGATAGCTAACTAGGGACAGGATAAAGGGATGGATGTGGATGAATGTGTAGGTCAAAGTGTGGAGGGAAAGGGATGGAGTCATCTCAATCTGGTTTGGTTTATCAAATGAAGATCTATCCTTGCCTCATAAAGTTAGAATTTAGGAGTCCATGGACCCTCAGTCCCCACTTTAGGAAAGGATGCATTGGGGAAATGCAAGAAAGCTTGGGGGTAAGGTAGAGATTCTCCCTGGCACATGGGGACACATTCATCCAGTTTCTCCATGAGTCTACAGGCCTGTGTGCAGGCACCATCGGCCCTATCCAGCGTCCAGATTTTTGATGTTACATCTACAGAGTTCATATTCAAGATTGCACAATCAAGTTATAAAACCCCACAAAAGTATCTCACACTGTTTTAAGTAAGTTTTTGATTCTGTGTTGGACCACATTCAGTCTATCCTGGGGTGCCTGCAGCCCACGGCTAAGTGTCAAACACACCTGATGTTCTCCAATGGCAATCCAGCCCGGGTTGGGGATGTAGCACAGAGTTAGATTGATAGAGTACACAATGGCTTGAGTTTTTCCCAGCTCCACAAAAACAAAACAACAAACTCCACAGGTCACACACCAAATACAACCATGGGGTGCTGGTCACTGATTCTTCTTACACATGGGCACCTGCTCTGTTCCTGCCCATGGCTCATCCCAAGAGACTGAAGCAGAGGCCCTGACCTCCAGGGCTCTATGCACAGCAGAGAAAGAGAGAGCAGTGTTGGGGCTTGAAAGAAAATGGCCTCCAAAGGAAGTGGCACTATTAGGAGGTGTGGCCTTGTTGGAGGAAGTGCTTCACTGTGGAGGTGGGCTTTGAGGTCTCTTTTGCTCAAGCTTCCCTCAGTGTGACAGTCAGTCAACTTCCTGTTGCCTGCAAGAAGTAGGACCCTGAACTATTTTCCCAGCACCATGTCTGCCAGCATGCTGCCATGCTCCCTGCCATGATAATGGACTGAACCTCTGGAACTGTAAGTGAGCCACCCCAACTAAATGTTTCTTTTGTAAGAGATGCCATGGTCATGGTGTCTCTTTACAGCAATAAAAACCCAAACTAAGACAAGTGTACACAAGTGACAACAGATGCAAGGTTCAGAGAGGGTCATACATGTAGTGCATGGGGCGGCCAGGCCAGAAAATATCTCAGAGTGCAACAGGACAGAAAAGGGCTCTCTGGGGAGGGTAGACCCATTGAGAGTGACACCTGGGAAGGCAGATCCCAGAAGAGCAGGAACCAGGGAGGGTAGAACTCAGGGAAGGTACAATCAGGAAGGACAGAACCCAAGGAATGAGGAACCCAGTGAGGTTGGAACCAAGGAAACAGAATCCAGGGAGAGTGGGAACATAAGGGTGGAACAAACAGGAGGGTAGTATGAGATTTGGGGATGGGGCAGGTGTTCAGGAGGACACTGAGATGGATTACTGAGGACTAAGGAATTTATCAGAAGAATTATTTAATACCTTGGACAGACAGAGAGGTACAGCATGGTGGGGTCTCTGAGGAAAGTCAGAGCCCACTGCCCTTGGAGGATGCCAGCAGGTTTACAGTGAGAACCTGCAGCTAGGAGCTCTGGTTCCCCAGTATGAGGCAGGGAAGGGTATAAGGAATAGGATGTGGCTTCTGGTACCTGTAAACCTGTTATCTGAGGACTCCCAGACAAGTAAGGCACCTGTCAGTATTTGGGAAAGGACTGAGCTGAGCCTGGGTTCTAACATTACCCAGGGAAGGCAAAACCAGAGAAGGCTCGCTAGCATGAGGTACCCTGGAGAGGACTCTGGAAGTCACACAGCCAAAATGTAATGTGGCTGCTGTTCAGGTGACTCCAATTTCTATCAGAAGGCAGCCATGCCATGTGTATAAGAAGCCTCCAGGAAGCCTCTTTTCCATTTCCATAAGTGGAATCCCCAGCTCCAGGTCTTATCCATGCTCCAGGGAGCATGAAGAGATTCAGAGAAACGTTTTTCTGGGTGTGCACTGCTGGCCCTCTCACAGGTGAGCCAATCGCAGTGAAGAATTCATCTCCTGGACCAGCCCCCTGTCTGGGAGCAGAGCCCCAGGAGAGACTGGAAGCTATGAAGCCAGCAGTGTTGCTGCCATGGCTCTGGAGTGCCCCAGGCAACACCGCAGCATTCCAGCAGCATTCGCCCAGATGCTGCAAAGTAGTGGGGAACGCAGAGTAAGTGGGAACGCAGCTTCAGGCTGCAGGCCTAGGCATGCCAGCAGAGGCTCCGGGTGGCCGCAGAAAGAAGACTAGAAACCCAGCAGCTCCATTGCTCTGTTTTCAGCCCCAGGAGAACCTCCACAGTGGGAGGCAGTGGGGTTGGAGGGGACCTCCTCTCTTACCCACTGACTTGGGGCTGGGGATGTTGGTTTTCTACCAAAAGGGCAGAAAGAACATTAGCGGTTTCCAGTCTGGCCCCCTGCTGACTCACACTTCCTCCTAGCCTCAGTTTTCCTCTTTGCACAGCATGGGAGAACTGGAAAGTCTGTGTTCTCTCCACCTCTGCAACACAGAACTGCCATTCCCAGGAAAGAATCCTGAGTGCCTGCCTGACCAGGGCCTTCACAAGTGCTCAGCTGTCCCATTTAGCTCTTACCTGGAGCCCATGAGGCAGGCCTTCCTGGCCCTGCCAAGAATCTTGCCTAGCCAGTGTAAGAGGCTTATCCAAGGTCTGTGGCACAGGGAGGCAGATGCAGAGGCAGGAGTCTAAGGCTATTTGAAACCATGACCAGTGGTTCTTCCCAGGATTCCTTTCCAGTGAGGCTGGAAACCAAGGCAGGAGGAGACAACAGCCATTCTCAGAGTGTGGTCCTGATCACAGGATCCAGGAGGCTGAGCCACGATCTGTGATTCTGTCACGAGTACTGGGCTGGGCCACAGCGGGCACGGATCTGGGATTCTGACATGAGTACTGGGCTGGGTCACAGTGGCTTTGAGGGAAGAATCACACTGGGCATGAGGAGACCAAGCTAGACTACTCCAGTTCCTGTGACCTCCAGGTCCTTCAGAGCCTTCTTCAAACAAACACACACACACATACACACGTATATTGAGTTTTTTTTTATATGGTCCTGCGGATAGGTGCATGTGTGCTTCTGGAGGCCTTGAGTATTGTCCTTAAGAATAGAGTCTCTCACTGAGACCTGAAGCTCAACCGGCTAGGCTAGGCTGGCTGGCCAACGAGCTCCAGGAATCTGCCTGTGGCTGCCTTCCCAGCACTCTGGACTTTCTTATGTATGAACTCGGGGTTTTATGTTTTCAAGGCAAGTACTTTACTGATAGAGCCGTCTCCAAGCCTGGAGCCCTCTTTTTGACCAAGCCTCCTTTTGGGACACTCTCGCCTGCCTTGTCCACTTATAGAAAGAATTCTGAGTCAATTTAGAGGGAATCCCTGCCTTCAGCACCCGGTCACTCTTTATAGCCGATACCTACTAACAAACACTGATCACCCTTGCCCGTCTTCAGCAGAATGACCTGCCCTGGATGGCTCCTTATAGAAGCTTTTTGTCTATCCATTGCCTCTCAGCATGTCCTTCTTGTATTCAAGGTGGCATCATGACGATGATCCCAACACTTAGCAAGTATTTCTTGCTGCTCTACCAAGTGTCTCAGTGATTTTGCCCTTAACAGAGGACAGGAGAGGAGTCTCATGCTCCTTTCTCAGGGTCCAAATTCTGTATCTTAAGCTGAACAGACCCCAAAGGAGAGTCTGAATGAGCTCAGAGAGTGATTTTTCCCAGTCAGATTTGATGCGTGACAGCTATAAAGTGCCCCTCCTTGGTGGGGAATATCCTGGAGGCAGCTGGGGTAGTTCTCTGTCATGAACTCTGACCCTGACTCCACTCACACTCCTGCCCTCCCTTCTGTTCTCATGACCCAGGACACAGGGCTGCCCCCTGCAAGCATCCTTGGTACTACCTCCCTGGGGATCCCTGGACAACTCACTGTGACCTTTAGCTAAAAACTAATCTCTGCCAGACACTGTGTGGGTGGCCAAAATAAGATCACAGAGAGACTGGGCCAGCTGGGACTAGAGGTGTGGCCAGGTCCTCAGGGACAAAGGCAGCCCAGATGGGTGGTATCTACAAAAGACAGAACCATCTAGATCACAGCATGCTGTTAATCAGTTAGGTCAGACCCTGAGAGGGACAAGGCCATCCCAAAATAAGTTACTGTCTCCAAACAAACACATTTCCTCTCTGGAGATTTGGGACAGTGCCCAGGGATCTTGGCCTGTAACTGGTGTTTGCGGGGTGCAGGTTGTCTCAGACAGGATTTAGGAGGCTTCTACCCACTGAACAGATGACCTTGGCCAAGTCATCTCATCCCTGAGCCTCTGTCACCCTATCTGTGTAGTGGGGTCATTTCTGTGGACCCGTCAGAGTCAGTGGGGACCTGACCAGTTGGTTTCCAGATGGCAGGGACCCAGAGATGGCAGTCTTAGTGAACCACTGGCGAGTTCACTAACAAGCATGCCACATTTTATTATGCCAGGGAATAGAGAGATAGCGCTGGGGCCTGAGGGAGCTCTCCAGCTAACGAGGAGGTCACCCACCCAGGACATGTGTGCTTCTAAACTGCCTGACAGAAATGAAGATATTTTAAAGGGACACTTGTTTCCCTCCATCTATCAGACTGCTAAAATAACAGACCCAAAGAAACAGGGGTTTGGCTAGGAATTTCATGCTGAAAGGAGGAAACATGGCAGCCAGAGGGGGTCTGGCATCTAGAAAAGAGATTTTCTGCTTGTCAGACAATTTACAGGAAGAGATGGAGGCCAGACAATGACGTCGATGGTGGGTGGGGCCACTCCTTAATCTGAACTGCTTATACATGCATACCCCCAGCTTTCTATTTAAATTTTCACCTCACTTCAGTACCCCAAAAGTAGACCAACAGGGTTACTGGGCCTTAATCCTCCTTTCCAGTGTGGCCACACTGAAAAAAATTTTCCTTTTTTCTGCTCCCCTTCTGTTAACTTGGGTGCTTTAACCTTGAGGATAGGTGGTTGAATTTGACTTCTTGGGGTACAGAATGTGACCCCCACATTCAGCAACATACTGAGAACTAATATGTTTGGAATCCATGGGTGGGCATTCTTGGGTAGTTAGGGGGAATGGGTTAGCAAGGAAAGAAGGAGCAGGCTGTGGGCAGACCCTAGCTGGGAGGAGAACCATCCTTGTGTGATCCTCACCAACAAGACGCAAGAAGACCTCTTCCCGTCTACTCTGTACAGGAAGCCTCTCCTAAGCAAAAGAACCTCGATTGTTTGCGTCCTTCAAACGCACACCTGTCTCAGGTATCCTGGATGCTCTCTCGATATTTCCGGCCAAGCCACCCAGCCGTGGCACCCACTAAAGAGCAATGTTTTTTATTAACCCAGTGCTCAGTACCAGCAAAAATCTTTCTATGAACACTCTTTTATTTCTTCAGGTTCCAAAGTCATTGACCTACAACACACCCAGAGCACACTAGCCCAGAGCACACTAGCCCAGAGCCAGGCCATACCTCTCAAATCACCCACATCCCTCCAAAGGCTAGACTCCTTGTCACATATCAGAATGGTTGGGGTAGAGAAGGAGAGAGAGCACAGCTGATGAAATGCTTGCCCGAGGACCTGAACTCAACCCCCAGAACCCCTGAAAAAAACCGAGCATGGTGGCACACACTAGCAATCCCAGTGCTGGAGATGGAGACAGACGAATCTCAGGCTCACATGCCAGTCAGAACCACTTAGTGAGCTCCACATTGAAAGCAAGGTGATAGTAGATAGAATCTTGAGGAGTGATACCTCAAGTAGTCCTCTGGCCTCTACATGCATGTGTAAACACGTGCACACATGTGAACACTTATACATGTGGTAGCTTGCATGTCATTGTGGTAGCTTGCATGTCATTGCCCCTCCCCCATGATCTCACAAGGAGTGGTACTGCTAGAAGGTGTGGACTTAGAGTAGGAAGTGTCTCACTGTCAGGGCGGGCTCGGTGGTCGCCTTTGCTCAAGCTACTCCCAGTGTCAACAGTTAACTTTCTGTTGCCTGCAAGATGTAGGACTCTCAGCTGCAGCGCCACATCTGCCTGCGTGCCACCATGTCCCCCACCGTGATAATGGACTGAACCTCTGAAAGTGGAAGTGAGCCACCCCAATTAAATGTTTTTTCTAAGAGTTGCCATGGTCATGGTCTTCATATCAATAAAAAAATGTAAGTCACACATTTACACACACACACACACGCACACACACACACACACACACACTCAAAGAATCCAAAGAAACAATTGGTTGGATAGACCCTAAGAGGGCGTTTGGTCAGATTCTGTCTGGGACCAATGCAATCAATCTTTCCAAGAGTTGGGCTGTAGCATCGGCATCTTTCAAAGGTACTGGGTGATTCTGAGGCAGCCAGAGAATAGTTGATTTAGAAACTAGCTTAGATTCATTTCCGTTTCTGTAGTAAAGACAAAAGCAATTTGAGGTTAAAAGTGGTTGTTTTAGGTCATAGTTCCAGGTTATGTGCATATGGAGTGAAAATCAAAGTATCTGGAGCATGAGGCAACTATCACATGACATCTACAGTCACAAGAAGAGCGCATGAATGGTTATTTACCTGTGCTCAGCTTCCTCTACTCTCATTCAGCTCCATATGCCATGCCTAGGGAATGCTGCCACCCACAGTGGGTTATCTTCCCACCTCAATTAAGACAACCAAGAAAATTCCCTACAGATATTCTCAGAGGCTAACTTTAATCTAGATCAGTGGTTCTCAACCTCCCTAATGCTGCGATCCTTTAATACAGTTCTTCATGTTGTGGTGATCCGCAATCATAAAATTATTTTGTTGCTACTTCATAACTGTAAGTTTGCTACTGGTAAATTATAACGCAAATATCTGATACGCAGGATATTTGATATGTGACCCACAAAGGGGTCGTGACCCACAGAGGGGTCGCAACCCACAGGTTGAGAACAGCTGATCTGGACAGTCCCTCACAGGTGTGCCTGCAGGCCTGTAGGTAATCAACACTAACTACCACAGAAGTCCAAGGTCGGAGTCAAAGGATTCACACTTCCACAAGGAAGCAGGCTCAGAGGTTTACTCAGTGGCACCCAGCGGGCACACAGTGTACAAGTTCAGTGTTCTGGACATGCCTTTTATACCACAAACTTTGTGACTTCCGTCGAGGACCGACAGGTCCCTCAGAGCCCGCCATCCCCCAGGGTCAGTATTTGTTTTTGTTCATATACCCCAGTTCTGACAGTGCATTCTCACAGAAAGGGGGAGGGGACAGAAACTGTAGGGAAAACAGGGCAGAAACAGGAGGCTGGACTGAGGGGACTGAGTCCTTAGGGCAAACACCCCTCAGAACAAGGACCTATCATCATGGTGTGAGGGGAGGACTTAAGATTTGGACCAGTGGTTGGGTACAGGATTTTCTTTTCTCCCATGGCAGACCATTGGCCTTTCTGCAATGTTTCTAAGAAGGTGTAACCTTCTAGGATATTACAAGGACTCTGCCCCTACCCTGATACTTGTTGGCCAAGTTTCCCCATCTATATCATCACCCTCCATGCTGCTCTGTCAGCTCTCTGATGCTACCGGACTCAGCTCCCACAGGTGTGGCAAGAACCCCAGTGTCCTGAGGCCCCCCCTGGAAGGTGTGCTTGAAGAGGCGCTGGGTTACAGACGCAACTTGCCATCCAGAAATCTTCCACATTCCAATCACTTTTTTAAACTCCACAAACACAATCTCTGCACCATGATCAATTATTTAGCATAAAATGATGCATCGTGTTAGCAACTAGATGGCATTAGATATGCCCCTAGAATTCTAATGATGAGCCGTCACCACCAGCCTAATGCAAAGTTTCCTTTGCCTGTGTTTTTGAAGTCTTCCCAGAATGGAGAGGAGCCAAGATCTATATGCTCTGAGCTGGTGTCGGACTTAGGTGGGCCCAGGAATGTAATTAGCCTGGCCGCCGCCATCACTGTGCTCCGTGTCCTTGCTTGGTATTTGTTTTCCTTCTGTCTCACAAATTACTCCTTTTTGCAGGGTTGTTTGTTTAATGTCAGGAGGTTATTAAGCAAACTTAAAGCTTAGGACGTTAGTCAAATCAGGCAGGAGCGGGGCCCGAGAAGGATGATCTAATGTTGGAGAGGCCACTCCTTCAGCCTCGGTGCCTCCAGACTAGAGCTGCTGGAGGCCCAGCCGGAGGAGAGCAGATCAGAACTGCCCAGACATCTAGCTGCTATTCCAACCTCTGAGCCCTGGGAAGCTGCCTGGCAGAGGCCTAGAGGTGACCAAGGAGAAACCAGGTCCTTGTCTACAGTCTCTTGGCTTCAGCTGCTCTCAGTGTTGGCCTCCTGACTGAGTGTTGGGTGCTCTGGGAAACACTGGTCAAACATCTGCCATAAAGACATACAGCACCCCAGAACTCTGGCTCTGGGGTGATTTCCGCTACAGGATTATATGCCCATGCCCTACACAGCTACCCACATGAGACTCTATGTTCATAATTCACAGAGTGACCACCATATGTTGAACACCTCAGGTATGCTGATGCTGTGCCTAGCCTTTGCCTGAGGTGTGATGAATCCTCAACACATGTACTGTTCAGTTCTAGAAGAAAACCCAGAGGCTCAAGCAAACTCTGATACCAGCATGGCCCTTGACTTACATGGGGCAGCATCCAAGCCCCAGCTGGAGGCCTGTCTCTCACACCAGGCTGACTCGGAAGTCTTCCAGGTGAGGAGAATGCCATGATGGGGCTGAGTTTTCAAGGAATGAAGCTGAGGTATGTGGGCCTTGGACTGCCCGCGCCGGGCAGCTGGTCCTGCTGTCTCCCCAGGCGGGAGTCTATTGGTGGTGACACAAATCTGTATTGTATTAAAGTGCATAGAATTGAACACAAAAAGGTAGATGACAGATAGATAGATAGATAGATAGATAGATAGATAGATAGATAGATAGATAGATAGACGGACGGATAGATAGATGATAGATAGAAGATAGATAGATAGATAGATAGATAGATAGATAGATAGATAGATAGATAGATAGATAGATAGAT